>CAWUFW010020386.1:0-153268 GCA_963921515.1 Calotriton arnoldi
TAGCAAAGGCCGCCACCAAAGGGGGCCTAGAGGGCCGGCGCCATAACCGACGCCGAGCCCCCGGACAAAACCGGTTTTCGCGCCAAGGAGCAGGGAAGCTCCCGCGCCCCCCCCGCTGCGACCGCCAGAGAGGCGCCGGCCCCCCCGGCCAATGGGGGCCTAGGCGTAATACAAACCCCCCAATGGGGGGAGGCCATGCAGGAGGCGGCCCAGCACCTGGGGGGGGGGGATATAAGCACTGCTCCCCCAGGTAAGCTCCTATCTTTGGGAAGCGGGGGAGCAGCACCGGCGATAATCTTTGTCTGGAGTACCGGTTCGGGAGGAGAAGCACTGTCCGGAACCAAGCCCGCCCGGGTGACCGCCGTGCTGCAGAGGACGACCAGGTGCCCACCCCGGTGCCCTTAGCTGGGGGACTCGCCGTCCGTCGACCAGGAACAGCCTTCCGCATTCCCGCTCCCACCCTCGAGTCGGCGGCTTGGAGAAAGACGACCGGGTGCCTACCCCAGCGTCCTGGAACAAGCGGAGCAATTTTTCCGTCTGCCACCAACATTCCCTCGTGGAAGCGTCGCTGCACGCCAGGCAAGCCCCGGCGGCGAAACCTGGTCCGGGTGTTAGGGACACTGTGGAGGATCGGGAGCCCCGCCAACGCGGAAACCAACGCAGCGGCAGACGACCGGCACAGCGGACGAGCGGGAGCCCACCCCGGCCTCTGAGGGGCGCCAGGAAAAGGATCGGCGCACAGCGGACGACCGGGAGCCCACCCCGGCCTCAGCGGCCCAGACGGAAGACATCGCGGCGTGCAGGGGGCCGGAGTCGGGACACAGGCGTGGTGAAGGTTCGGGAGCGCGTGTACCGGTAAGCCCAACGGTGGGAGTTTGAGGCTGCCGGACATCGGCGCAACTAAACATCCAACTCTCGCTCTTCTAAGTACTCACGCTGCAGGCGGTCTCCGGCACGGCACACCCCCAGTCAATCCGCTACGCTGGTGGCCAAGAGTGTGAATTTCCACGCTAGAGCCAGGAGCGCGCGCCGCCGGAGCAGGCGCAAGAGCAGAGCCTTAAAGGGGCAGGCGCCTCGGTCCCGCCCGGCTGATAAAAAAAAAAAAAGGACACAGCAGAGGCTTACACAGTGCGATCAGCTGGGGGCTTGGTGCATCAGGCTGCGGCAGCACCCCGCATTAATAAGCGGCCACATCTAACCCCCACAACAAGGGGTGGACAACAGCGCTTGGTGCATACATTGGCGGCAGCACCCCGCAGGAAGCACGTAAGGGGGAGACTGCAGGAGGATCACGAGCGGGCAGCAGCTACGGCGACAAGCGAAGATGGCAAGGAAGGGGAACAAAAGTCAGCAAGAGGACCTCAACGACCTGCTGCACCGGATCCGGGCGGCATCGGAAGTCCACGGGAGCGAATGGCTGCAGCCCCTGCAGGAGGACGCAGGGGAAGGGCCAAGTCACCAGCATCGGAGCGTGCCCGGCACACCAGCAGCCAAGCGACAGAGGAGGGCACCGGCCAAGCTCGCAGAGGCGGCAGCTCCCAAGAAGGCCCCCAGAAGAAGGCCCAGCCACCTGTAGCCAGCACGGCGGTGGCGGGACCGAGCAGGGGGACACCGGATACAGCAACAAGCGGTGAGCATATCAGTGCAATTGTGCAGGAATGCCTCAAGACTATGGCGCCACTTTTTATGCAAGGGTTAGTCAGGCAGGCTGGGGCACCAGGGGCGCAGGCAGGAGGGCGGCAAGGAGACACGGGAGGACCAGGGGGGATAGGTGCCCAGGCAGGGGAAGAGTCCTCGGGGTTACCATGGCACCTGATAGACCCCGGCCACGCGCGCAGGCAGCGCTTAGGGGACCAGATCACCCCGGGGGTGGGGGCGAGCTGGGATCACCCACAAGGGCTTGGGGGGCACGCCCCGGCACCCATCCCGCCCACCACACCAGCGGCACCCGACGCATATACACGCCCCTCTCCGGGCCCGGCGTCCTTAACTACCAGGGCCACAGGGCTAGCTAGCCTCATACCGCTGGCAGTCAAGGAAAGAATTTGGAGGAAAGAATTCATTGACATCTTTTCCTTGCTAGAGATACAGTTAGAGGGGCTTGACTTGACCACCTGCGATAAGAGGGACGAGGACAAAAGGGAAAGGAGAAAAGAGCGCAAGGATAGGAATTTTGATAATTGGCTAGACGCGTTCCGTATAATGGCCTGTATTATAGTGGAAAAATTCCTGCGCTGCGCAGCCGACCTATGGCTGTATGAGTCCAACATCCACAATGCGCAGAGACAATTCCCAGGCGAAGCATGGCTGGAATATGATAAAGGGTTCAGGCTAAAGATGCAAACACACCCAGAAATGGAGTGGAACGAGGAGGACGTATCGGGATTCATTCACAAAATGATGGTGGCAAGGGAGGCCAAGTCATGGGGGGGTAGAAACGAGCAGTCCTTTCGAGGGTCCGCCCACAAGGGGAAGGGGAGGCCATTTAATAAGCCCAAGCAATTCAACTCGTGGAGAGCACCTCACAACACCGGAACATCAGCTATCTGCTGGAAGTTCGAATCCAACGAATGTACCTACGGGGCAGCGTGCAAGTTCCAACATACCTGCTCCTCCTGCGGGGGGGGCCACCCGGCGGCAGGGTGCAAGCGCAAAAAAGACCACAAGGGAGACAGGAAAGAGAAAAAGAAGCAATGAGCTGAGAGACGGGGGCACGGGGGGACTATGGGTTTCCAAACTTACAGGCTAGCACGGTCCCCCATTAACACGCACCTGTTGCGCAAGCTAGCCAACGGCTACCATAACAGGGCTGACGCCGACACCCTAGTCCACGGCTTTGAAGAAGGCTTTCCCATCCCGTTCACAGGCCGCCTCCCACCAGGCAGTATTAGAAACTTGAAATCAGCGATGCAACACCCGGGGGTAGTAACGAAGAAAATAGAGAAAGAGAGCGTCCTGGGGAGGATAGAGGGCCCCCTGCCCGATCACATGATAAAGGAACTGGTGATCTCTCCTTTAGGGGTAGTCCCCAAGAAGGAGCAAGGGCAATATCGATTAATTCATCACCTGTCATTCCCTGACGGCGCTTCCGTAAACGACGGGATTAGCACGGAGGTATGTTCAGTGACCTACTCCACGATAGATGATGCCATCGACCTAGTTAGGGCGACGGGCCCAGGGGCCCTCATGGCAAAAGCAGACATTGAGTCCGCCTTCCGTTTACTCCCAGTCCACCCTCCAGTTTTCATCTACTAGGTTTCCAATGGGAGGGCAAACTATACTTTGACAAAGCTATGCCCATGGGGTGCTCGGTGTCGTGTGCCTATTTTGAATTATTTAGCACCTTTATGGAATGGGCACTACATGTAAGACACCCGTCAGGCGGAAAACTCCACTACTTGGACGATTTCCTATTCACTGGTCCCGCGGAATCCGACGAGTGCAGAGACACCCTATCAGCATTTGTGAAGTTGGCGGGGGAACTGGGGGTCCCACTCTCAGCAGACAAAACAGTAGGCCCGGCGACCAGAATCACATTCCTGGGAATAGAGCTAGATTCCGTCGCCGGGACATCCAGGCTCCCCCCAGAAAAGGTGGAAGATTTCAGGGGGGAAATCAGGAGCCTCCGCGGGAGGGAGAAAGCAACGCTGAGGGACCTCCAGAGACTCATAGGCAAACTGAACTTTGCGGCTAGGGTAATCCCAGCCGGCAGGGCATTCGCCAGGCGTTTGACCCAATTGACATGTGGGCTCACCCAGAGACACCACCATGTCAGGCTCGGAGCAGAAGTCAAGAAAGACCTAGCAATGTGGGACACGTTCCTGGCAGACTTTAACGGTGTACTCATCTGGAGGGAAGGCTGGGTGACTAGCAAACAAATCGCGCTATACACAGACGCGTCAGGTAGCACAGGTTTTGGGGCAATCCTGGGTAAGAAGTGGTGCGCAGGGCAGTGGCCTGGCAGCTGGCACAAGACGGGCAGGACCAATAATATCACCTTTCTGGAGCTATTCCCCATCATAGTCGCACTCACAGTCTGGAAGCGCGAGTTGCAGAGCATGAAACTAACACTATGGTCCGACAACAAGGGGTAGTGCAAGCAGTTAATAAGGGGACAGCCAGATGCCCGGATACACTTCGACTAATGCGCAGATTGGTTAAGTTACAGCTGGAAAGCAACATAGACCTGCGGGCGCGCCACGTACCAGGGGTGGACAACGAGGTGGCAGACGCCCTGTCCCGGGCACGGATGGAGAAGTTCAGGGAGTTGGCGCCCAGCGCAGAGCAGGAAATGACCCCTTTCCCGGGCCAACTGTGGGACCTGGCGGGATAGATTTGTCGGAGCTGGTCAACCAAGCCCTCACCCCGGAAGCCGCCAGGAGATACAAAACGTATATCAATACTGTAATGCGGGTGGTAGGGATCCAGTCACTGGGCAATACGAGTGCCACCGGCAGGGCAGCAGAACAGTTCATACAGTGGGCATTTAACGCCCAGAAGTCCAGATCATGGACACAAGCCCACCTGTCCGCCGTGGCATATTACGCCAAGCTAGAGACCGGGCTGGACCCCGTGGCCACACACTACACTAAGGCAGCAATGAAGGGGTGGAGGCGCGCGGAGGGCGCAAGAAGGGACACCAGACGCCCGATAGACTATACAAAGCTGGGGGCCCTGTTGGGTGCACTGCGGGGCACAACAAAGGACAATTTCGAGCACCTACTGCTCAGGGCAGCCTTTTCTACCGCCTTCTTTGGGGCATTCCGCATTAGCGAACTAGTAGCGCCTGCAAGGACAGGCCCAGCGGACCACTGCCTACAGGCAGGCGACGTCACACCGAGAACAGGGGAGATAGAGCTACTACTCAGGCGTTCAAAGACAGACCAAACCGGTAAAGGGGCGGTGGTGAGGTTACGGTGCATTAAGGATAAGAACTGCTGCGCGGTGTGCTGTCTGCTCGCCTTTATGACAATACGTCCAGCCGGCGAAGGCCCTCTCTTCAAGCACAGCGACGGTACACACCTTAGCAGATTCCAGTTCACCGCGATCATGCGCCTCACACTCAGCAAAGCAGGGCTGCCGCCGGCAGTTTTCGGGTCCCACTCATTCAGGATAGGGGCCGCCACGACAGCCGCACAGCATGGGATGTCTGAGGCTGGGATACAGGCCGTGGGGAGATGGCGGTCTAAGGCATACCGGACGTACGTAAGGCCCCAGCTGATATAAAAAATAAATTAAAAAAACAAACTGTACCTCAGCGCCGGCCCAGCCGAACAATTAAGTGACATGTTCTCATTCCCCCGGCAGGACGGAGACCGCGCTTGGTGTGGGTGGTGGGCCACTCCTTCATAACCCGGATGCAATCCTGGTGGCGCCAAAAGGGGTACAAGCGAGAAGGACGGCCAGCAGACACCTGCATAAGGTGGTTTGGCCAGCCGGGAATGAAATGGGAGCAGCTGCCGGCAAAACTCGCGGATCTACAAGCAGAGACTGTTTGGCACCCAGACATTTTGGTCATACACCTAGGAGGGAACGATTTGGCCAAGCGAGGGAGGCGCAATCTGCTTCAAGACATACAGAAGGATTTGACCGAGGCAGGCAAGGCGTTTGGGGGCACCACCATCATCTGGTCAGAACTGATCAGCAGGAACGAATGGCGAGGGGCCCAATCACAGAGCGCAGTCGAGAACTCACGGAAAAAGCTGAACCTCACCGTGAGCAAGTTCTGCAGAACCAATGGGTTTGAATCAGTTAGGCACGGGCTCATCCACACAGGCCGCCCGGAGTTCTATGCGAAAGATGGGGTGCACTTGTCGGATGAAGGCATGGGTGTCTTCTGGAGCAACCTGTGGGGCGCAATGGCGTTAGCAGGCTGCAGATGAAAGAGCCGGCAAGGGGAGGTAGGGGGAGCCGCAGGAAGACGGAAGCCTCCCTGGCGGCGTGGCGAGAAACTACGGGGATAATGGTTGGTACGGAGGCACACCGGAGTGCGGTGCGCCGGAATAGGACCACTCACCTTGGGATGCCTTACGGCTGGGTGAGTTGGCCTAAGGGGCGGTGTGTAGGACCACTCACTCTGGGATGCCTTACGGCTGGGTGAGTTGGCCTACCACAAGGGGGGTAGCTAACGGAGACGGCGCTCGCTGCCCAGCCCCCGCCGGATGGCAGGGCACAACAAGAATCGGTAAGGTAGCGAGTTGTGGCCTAACTCCGGGGACGGAAGCTACACCCCCTGCGAGGGCAAATCCAACCGAACTAAGCAACGACCCAGTAGGGCCAAGAGACAATGTAAGCCTGCAAATGACCTGTACAACGAACTGTCAGTCTAATCTGCTATTGTGCAATGTACATATGATTTACGCAAACGCAATGTATAACGAGATGCAAACAAGGCACGACACAAAGATGACAGCTCGCCAATAATGATGTATGGCAGGATGCACAACAATAGGCAATATGTATATGCGTGTATTCCTAATAAAACTGCGGCCAACAAAGGACCACCACAAGAGAATGTGTATGTTGGCTCATTTATGACAAGGAATACAGGGATGGAAAGTTGGGAGTGGGCAAAGTGCGGGGGTTATAGCAAAGGCCGCCACCAAAGGGGGCCTAGAGGGCCGGCGCCATAACCGACGCCGAGCCCCCGGACAAAAACCGGTTTTCGCGCCAAGGAGCGGGGAAGCTCCCGCGCCCCCCCGCTGCGACCGCCAGAGAGGCGCCGGCCCCCCCGGCCAATGGGGGCCTAGGCGCAATACAAACCCCCCAATAGGGGAGGCCATGCAGGAGGCGGCCCAGCACCTGGGGGGGATATAAGCACTGCTCCCCCAGGTAAGCTCCTATCTTTGGGAAGCGGGGGAGCAGCACCGGCGATAATCTTTGTCCCACCCACCCACACCTAAGGAACGGCTATGTCGCAGTACGGAGGAACGGGCAAGACGCTGGCGAGAAACTACGGGGATAATGGTTGGTACGGAGGCACACCGGAGTGCGGTGCGCCGGAATAGGACCACTCACCTTGGGATGCCTTACGGCTGGGTGAGTTGGCCTAAGGGGCGGTGTGTAGGACCACTCACTCTGGGATGCCTTACGGCTGGGTGAGTTGGCCTACCACAAGGGGGTAGCTAACGGAGACGGCGCTCGCTGCCCAGCCCCCGCCGGATGGCAGGGCACAACAAGAATCGGTAAGGTAGCGAGTTGTGGCCTAACTCCGGGGACGGAAGCTACACCGCCTGCGAGGGCAAATCCAACCGAACTAAGCAACGACCCAGTAGGGCCAAGAGACAATGTAAGCCTGCAAATGACCTGTACAACGAACTGTCAGTCTAATCTGCTATTGTGCAATGTACATATGATTTACGCAAACGCAATGTATAACGAGATGCAAACAAGGCACGACACAAAGATGACAGCTCGCCAATAATGATGTATGGCAGGATGCACAACAATAGGCAATATGTATATGCGTGTATTCCTAATAAAACTGCGGCCAACAAAGGACCACCACAAGAGAATGTGTATGTTGGCTCATTTATGACAAGGAATACAGGGATGGAAAGTTGGGAGTGGGCAAAGTGCGGGGGTTATCGGCTGGTTCGCTGCTCATAATCTTCCATCTTTAGAGAACCACCTTCACAGAGCTAGGGACAGGGGTCGAAGTGTAAAAACGGTAGAGGAACTTTTGTCTCAGGGGCCTGATCAGTGGCTTGGAAGGAGCGCGCAAAGAGTGACAGAAACATCTTCCTTGAGACAGAGAATCCGGGAAGTTCCTTTAAAGTAGCCAGCAGACTGCCCACCTCTTGCAGCTTGCCCCAGCATATTCCATGGGGCAGATGTTCTTAAAATATTTCTGTGCATCGCTGGCAGGACTCGCAAAGTTGCTGCGCTTACATTTTGAAGGAACAAAAACCAGTACAGAGCCATATTTACTAAAGAAGGCCTGCTGCTGCTCTCTTCCGTTTCATTGGTGCACAGACAGGGTGACTAGCGCCGCACACCCACCTTTGCACCATTGTGCAAAGGAGTGTGCCTAATGTCTAGCGTAGGGTTTGCACTGGAAATGTATACTTCAAAATACAAAATCCTAAGTTGCTTCGCATCAATTTTTTGAACATTTCAAACATTGGATGTGTGCTGTTCCACGCTGCACACATGCAATGTGTAAAATGTTTGGAGAAACACATTTCTCATACTCTGTGCCTGCCTGTAGGAGGCAATATTTTTTGATGCAAAGCCAAGTCTTATATTCTTAGTAGATCAGTCTTTGCGTCAAATTATAGGGGTGTTTGCACTAGAATGATCCATCCATGTAAAGCCATCTTGACATAAAGTGGCATGTGCTACTGATTGCGCTGAAAAGTGTGTGCCTTTCCAGTACAAATTAACTTCTGCACAGGAAACTAAGGGCCTTATTTACAAGCCTGCTGCGCCGCCGGTGAGCCACTTTTTGTGACGCACCGGTGGCGCAACCTGCTGCCCCATATTTACAAGGACACGTAAACCACCCCTTGCGTGGCTTTTCGTGTCCTTGTAAATATGGCCCCCTTTACATGCAACAATTTGCATGAGTGGGGCGTGCCATGTGTGTTGCTGTGGGTGTTCCCACGCAATACCCATGGCTGCTGCCGCATTTCCTGATTTTACCAGAAATCATAAACCTGGAAATGCGTCAGAATGCTGCGCCTCCCCCTGGAGAGGCATAGGGAGGCGCAACAAGGAGAAGTATTTTCTTTTTTCCTCGTTTTTTTCTCTTTCTATGTGTGCTCTGCATTCTGCAGCACACATAGGAAGAGGAAATCACCTCTTGTGATTGTTTTTGTGCAGGAAGGTGTCCCTTCCTGCACAAAAGCACTCATCCCTGTGATGCAGGCACCCTTACACCATGGTGCAAGGGTGCCTGCGTCAGCGCATGGCAGCTAATTGTGCGCCAGGAGAAGTGGCAGAGCAAAGTGATCCGCTCCATCGCTGTAGATATGACGAATCCCTTTTGCTTCGAAATTAAAGCAGCGCGGCACAGCCAAATAACTTGCGGCACAGCGCTGCATTAAATCCTTGTAAATAAGGCCCTAAATACCCATTCAAGACTATGTGACACTTTGTGTGACTATGCAGTGTGCAAAGTCTTCATAAAATCTGCCCCAAGTGTTTGTTTCTCCCCCGCCATCCCCTTCGGAGCACCACTGTGACATCCATTTGCAAAATGAACCCTTGCACACACACAGAGCGGTTTCGTAACATTTTCCTACGATACATCTTGTGTCTTGGAGTGCTTGCTCAAGAATGTATCTGCTTCTCAATTACCCTGCGATTAGTGGTGTAGCAAAGGCGCAATGGACCTTAGTGGAAGCACGGGGAAAATGGGCCCCACTCCAGGGGGTGGATAGTAAAACTCATTCAGAATTTGAGTGCTACCAGCCTGTAACTCTCCTGGGTAGTAGTGCTCTTGATCGGTTGTGAATGCAGTAGGAAATATGCTTTTAATAAAGAGTTACTGTGTGATTCTAACTGTGCTGGTGGGAGTAGGTGCGACAGTAACAAGTGGCAAGGTCTGTGCTGTTAAATGACTGCAAGTTAAGTTCCGAGCTTAGGACCAGTCCTGGAATGCCAACAACATAATGTGGGCCTCCTGACTCTCCTTCTAGTGTGTGGACCCAGCAAACTTTCCTGTAAGTAGCCTTTTCAGCAACAATTTCTTAATGAATGGAGGTGGTGGAATAGGTTATCTTTAACAAACAAAGTATAGGAACTTTGGGGCAATGTACAAATAAATACCGTGGCGCTGCAAGCAATTCAGGCTGCGCCACTGCACTGCATCATTTAAAAACACAGAGATGTGCCTTACTTTACAAAAATACGGTGCATCCCTGTGTTTTCCTGCTGGCACTGAAAAAGTTGTCCTAACGCTGGCACAGACACCCTTGCACCATGGTGCACCCTTGCACCATGGTGCAAGGGTGCCTGCATTGCAGGGATGATTGTTTATGTGCAGGAGGGAAACTCTCTAATGGTGATTTTCTCCTTCTATGTGTGCTGCATTAAGAGCAAAAAACAAGGAAAAATAAAAATATTTCTCCCTGCTGCACCACTCTAACGCCACCCTTTCAATGGCGTTAGTTTTTGGCGCTGTCAGATTTGCCATTTCTTGCAAATCTGGGGCAGTGTCAAAAGCAATGGGTGCGTGGGCATGCCCATAGCAACACTCCATTGCACACTCCCTTTTGTTGCAGAAAACTGCATTAAAGGGTACAATATTTATAAGGCAGCATTAAGTCACTCAAAGTAGCTAAGTGCCACCTTGTAAATATGGTGCATGTGGCACAGCTCCATCGGAGCATTGCAAAAAGTGCCTCCTGCGGTGGCGCAATTCCCTTGTAAATATGCCTCTTTGTTCTGTGTATTTTCTTCCCATTTTGATTTCTGGAGAGGGACATGATAATTAACAGATAAGCATTCTCTGTAAAGAAAAACATTTCACAGTGATCTTTTGGGCTACAGGATCCTTTATTCTTTGTCATATTACACTGTGTTTATCTTGTATTATTTGATTGCAACACGGGGCACACCTCTTAACCGCTTAACCGCGGGCGCGAATTCCGCCGCACAAGAAAGAGTGGGGCGGGGCCGCGTCGGCCAACAGGACGTGCGCAGCACTAGCGAGGTAGTGCTCGCAACAGCCGTTGGCCGTCGGAAGGGGTTAAGGATACAGGCATATGTTTTGCAATACATCTTTCAGTTTTGATAATGGACGTCCATATTGCATTAGAGGGCAAGATGGTTCTAAAAGAGATCCATGTGCTATATGCCTCCCTGAATCTGTTGGAGAGCCACAGGCATTAACATAAGTTTATGTTTCACAAAATATACATGGTTTGATATACATGGTATTGTCAGAGATTAATTTGAGGCAGTGGTTTCTGGTGCTTAATCATCAACACCGGCGCTTTTGCGAGCACCAGTTAAGGACACATTAATTTACAGGGAGATTAAGGGATTTGCCCAGAATCACAGGATGTTGAGCCGATGCTGAGACTCGAACCTGGTTCCCCAGCTTTGAAGTCTGCACCTCTGCCCATTATGCCACATCCTCTCCCCACTTTCATGGTTAGCAGTTGCTTCTGTTTTAGGCAGCACTAGCTGGAGAAATGGGCTGGTGCAAGCTGCCTCCTGACGAGAGCCCTAGCACTTATTCTTTTACAAATTAACCACTTTAGAATTCGGCGGTAATGGAATACAGGCCATAAAAGTGGCAGACCTTTAGCTGCTATGGCACTGGTGCCTTTTATTCACCTCATTAAGAGTTGGTCAGTGTGGTATAAGTACCAACATGGTAAAACTATGAGTCTGCTACAATGTAGCAACAGCGTATAAAAAATAGAAAGCAACAGAAATAACACAGTGTAGTGAATCGAACTTCCTGGCAGACACGTAGCCAAATTTGGCATGGAGCAAATTTTATAAACAGAGGTGCCGATTCACAAAGCTAATCTGAGCCAAAAGTCTAACTTTACGACTTTTGGTATTCACAGAAGTCATTTACGACTTTTGGTATTCACAGAAGTCATTTACAAGTCGCATCTTTACGTACGCACTCAGGGCAGAATCTCCGTACCTGGGCCGGAATCTCTGCAGTCTGGGCAGAGTCTCTGCAGTCGAGCAGGAATCTCCGCATTCGGGACAGAATCTCCGGCTCTGGCCGGATGGTCATTGTCTTCAATGTTAAACACCTGTGTAAGTGCTTACCATTCCCCTGCTCCAGCTGAAGCACTGCAGCCCAACAGCCAATCCCAGCCCTGCAGCAAACATAAAAGCAGAGCTAACACATACAAACCTTTCAACATGTCACTGAATGTGTTTGTTGCTCTGCCTCTTGCCTGCGTCAAGAAGATTTGAGGAGGAGGAGGAGAGTTGAGAGGATTTTCAGACAAAGGATTAACCTATTTGGGATGTCCAGGCAAGATTTCTGGGCCAGGTACCATTTCCCCCAGATGTCATCTTGGTGATGGTTTGTTAGTGAGAGCAGGACCTTGATTCTGTGACAGTGGTGTAGCTGAGACCTTTTGCCACCCATGGTGACCCCTGCTTTTGCTGCCCGGCGGCAGTGGGTTAAGAGTGGGGGGTGCTGGCGATTCTTGCGTTCGTGTGCCATCCCGCGACAGCCTCAGGTAAGTGCGGGGGTGATGCCCGGGGCGGTCTGCCCCACCACACTCCTTACTAAGCCACTGCTTTTTGACCTGTCAATCACATGTCGTCCCAGCCTATCTCAAGATCCTTGCTGCTCTCCATTTTTTGCTCCGGGTTCATTCCAGAGGGTCGCCAGTAACCTTGTGGGCATCTCTCAGGCAAGCCAGTCCCGGTGCTTGCATCAGGTACTGAGCTGCATCAATACGAGAGCCCACCTTCACATACGAATGCCCCATACACTGGACAAGAGACAAAGGGTAGCTAGGGATTTCTACCTCATTTACCCGCTTCTCACGTGTGCTGGGTGCAATTGATTGTGCCCATGTGGCTCTTCAGCCACTTTACCGCATTGCACACATCTTCTGCAACAGACACTGATGACATTCTATCAATGTGCAGGGTGTCTGTGATGCCAGTGGTAGATTCATTGATGTGCATGCAGTGTTTCCAGGCAGTACCCATGACAGCCTTGTACTCCGCAGGTCAACTCTTGCTCGGCAGATGGCTGCGGGAGAATTTGGCAACGTGTGGCTACTGGGTAAGTACCAAGCACAAAACATGTGTGATATGTATAAATGTAATGTATAAATGCTATCTCACATAAACAACCATTTTACAACAATATTCATCATGCCACATACACGGCCACAACAGACACTGCATGTACCAAACTATAGATCATGTTCTGTACAGATGCAAGAGGGACATGTAATCAAGTTCCCTAATTTCCCTCCTCAGGTGATGCTGGGTATGCCCTCTCCCCTCAACTCCTCACGCCATACAGACATGCAACCACTGTACCTCAGCGTAGGTACAATAGGGCAAACATACGAACTGAGCCATCATCGAGTGCACTTTTGGTCTCCTGAAGTCGCGATTCAGATGTCATGACTGTACAGAGGGGTTGCTGATGTACTCCCTGAAGTTGTGTGCAAGATCATATTTGCCTATTGTGTCTTGCACAACATAGCTTTAAGTCATGGCTTACACATACCTCTGGACCCTCAGCTAGGTCTGAATCCGGGCAACCGGGCCATTGCACAGAACAGAGGGCAGAGTATGCAAGTCTGTGATCAGCTGGTTGGCACTTTTTTCACTTGAGCAACTTGTTGTGTTACGGACAAAATGTGGTTTGTAATCTGTTGTCAATGATGAAAGCTGGATAATACGACTCTGTCCAAAAATTCCATCCTGAGACTACTTTGCAAGCCACATTCAATGTATGTAAAACACAGCTGTTGACAGGTGTCAAAAGATTGGGCATGCAATATGTCAGGTGTTGTCAATGTCTCTAAGGAATCCATTGCCTGAGAGAATTAAATATATGTGCATGTGTGAGACCTCCCAGGACCTTTTGACAATGGGTGCCTGATTTACAAAGGGACCTAACTATTGCATTGTGGAGGATTTGCCCCCAACTGAAACAACTTCCCCACAACTGAGAGGACCCCACCGTGAGTGATGTTGAACTTTGTGAATCAGGCCCTATGTGTCTGAGATACACAGCACTGCTTCCCCCAAATTTGTTGTAACACTACAGTCAACTCTGAGCTGAGCGCAAAATTTGGACTACATGTACCATGATGCAAAGGAGCAAACTCTCCTGGGATGTGATGTTTTGTCTGGCCACACCCTTTTCCCTGTCCAAACAGATTTTAAGGGTCTGTTATACCTTTTGTCTCAGGTTTCTAATGTTCCTTTTATGCGCAATATCTGTTACGGCTCATTTTCGTTATCTCCGCTCTGCATACGGAGCCTGCGCTTCTAATGTGGAGCCTCCGCTCCGCATGCGGAGAGTACGCACTCGGGCCAGAGAATTCGGAAACAGGTCAGAACCCAATCCATTCATACAGAAAATGGCATACAAGAAGTTCATCACAGGAAGTTGCTGCCAACTAATTCTGTTCATTCTGCTCTGTATAACCCAACTACCCCCAACACAGCTGAGGGACTGGAGGAGAAAGCACCCCCTTCAGTGAAAGGGAATTGGACATATTAGCAGAGGGGGTGATAGAAAAGTACTCTCATCTGCATAGGGGGCCTGAGGACCAGCTGAGCAATGCAGCACGTGCCAGATTCTGGTCCACCATTGTGGAGCGCTGCAGTGCAGTCGGCGTCTATGGCCGGCTGGGCAGGGCATGCCGTAAGTGTTGGGAGGACCTAAAACGCTGGGCCAGGATTAAGGCCCAGGAAATTTTGGGCTGTCCTCCCAGCACCATGTGCACTGGCCCTGCCTCTCGCCACTGTACAGGAGGGTCCTGAGGGCAGCCTAGCCAACCCTTCATGTCCAGCTGGAGGAGCATAAGCAGCAGAGAGATGGTAAGTGAATTAACTGTAATATGTGTCTGAAAGTATGATGTGAGGGATGACAAAGCTGTACCATCAGGTGTCCCATGCCTCCATTTACCTAATCTGTACAAATACAGCAGTCATTAAAAGGCCAAAGGCTCACTGTAGCACATAGAATGCACTGAGCAGAGGGCATTCTGGGAGCTGTAGTTTTTGTATGCCACTGGGGAATAGAGCTACACGTGCATTTGCACTGGCAGCACCATTACCCGTAAACCAAGGGCCTTATAACTGAAGTGTGCATTGGGTGACGAATGGAACAAACACTGTCCAGTGTGTGGATGAGAGGCCTTTGGGTGTTGGATGCTGTGACTTGCATGCCTTTGGTGTGTGTCTCGGGTGTCCAATGACCTAATCTGTGCAAATGCAGCAGTCATTATAAGGCCAAAGGCTCACTGTAGCACATAGAATGCACCGAGCAGAGTGCATTCTGGGAGCTGTCGTTTTGGATGCCACTGAGGAAAGAGCCCCACACGTGCACACTGGCACCAACATTACCAGTGAACCAATGCCTTAGAACTGATGTGTGCATTAGGGGAGACATTGTACAAACACTGTCCAGTGTGTGGATGAGAGGCCTTTGGGTGTTAGAAGCTGTAACTTGCATTGCCTTTAGTGAGATTGGGTTCTGATTAAGACAGATCATAATGTGCCATGGAGTTAAGACAGACTTTGAGATCCTTGCATCACTCTTAAGTAATACCAACTTCTCTAAGGGGGTCCACATACACACGTCTTCCCAACAGTGGCTAGTTTGTCATTTGTCCAGTCAAGGTAGCTGTAACAACTAGCCACAACTGTTCACCAGGGTACAGCACTACCTGAGCAGTCTTTGAAGGCAAAATGTGGCACTAGGCTGTCTGCTGTTGTGAGGGAATATCAAAATGTAAGACTCACCACTCAGCAAAGCTAATATTCTAGCCCCTATTTGGATATGTACACCCAGATCTGCATTTGTGTTGTCCTGAGGAGGAGGAGGGACCTTCAGCATCAGAAGGCAGGGGAAATGCGGCCACCTGGGGAGAGCAAGAACACACCTCAAGTGCAATAGACCGGGTAGAGGCTGAGGACATTGTAGGGGAGGTGAAGAACTAGACACTACTGTCCAGGGGGGAGGGGAGGAGTTCGACTCTCCACCTGACAATCTACAACTTTCATTTGGCGAGGTGTCCCTGGGGTAGGTCACTCCACAACCTGGGCCTGCCATCAGCCCCTCCCTGACTCTAGAGGCCCCCATTCCATTGGGATCTCCAACTGCATCCCCTGCCACTAGTCCCCCTCCAACTGGCTGCCAGGAAGACCCTAACATAGGCTATGACCCTGAAACACCACACTCCTCATGTCCTACCCAAACGCCTCCCTGTATTGTAATTCCTGTGGCTGCATCCCAGGAAGTGATGGATGCACATGAGGGTCAGGCAGACATGTCCTCTCGCTTCATGCTGCAGCTCTGTGATGAGGTGCGCATGTTGGAGCATGCAAGATCCATGGTCACCCTCACTGCCAGTATCACCTCCTTGGGTGCAGCCCTGTTGCGTGTCCTTGCCCAACGTTCCTGCCAAACCACCCTCAATGTTTCACCCTGTACGTTGCCCCTCACTGTTTCCCCCCGTACTCCTCGTGTGTTCCAATCCTGTGTGGTGCCTGGTCCTGCACCGGCCAGCCAGGAGCCTGAATTGGATTCAGAGGATCTGAACACTGTTGCAATTGAGGATGACCAGAAGGACAGTTGACTTGTTTGACAATGACTTTCTTCTGGACATTTACTTTGCCCCATGTATATAGACTGGTTCCCCAGACGCTTCCTGACGTGTTTTACTTATGTTGCCCAAACCCCTCCAAGTCCCCTTGTCCATTCCGTGCAAAGAACATTATTTGCTTTCCTTTCTCCCTTTCAAACAGACTGTTTTTTGCTTCTTTTTTCCCCTTCCATTTCATTTACATAAATTTATATTTTGAATCAAACTTTCTCTATCTTGTTAGCTTCATTGTAAATATCTTGCTCAAAGTATGGACATATACCTTGGGACTAGTTATTTGCTCTGCACATGATAGCTTGTTGCACTGATGGGGTAACACTTTTGCATGTGTCACTCGCACACATTCATCCTCACATCTCTAGGCCACGACAAGGGTAAACAGTTGGCCATCAGTACATAATAAGCACCTTAGTCTTGACTTGTGAGGACATATATCTTTTATTTACACATATTCAGGATGATATTTATTCCTGTGATCAAGAGGGATCGTGCTTGCGACTTCGTAAATTTGGTGGTGATGGTCGCTGTGAGTAAGTCCGTTTGTGTTGTTACCGAGGTGCAGGTTGGTGTGGTGCATCTGCCTGTATAGGGGGGAAGTTTCTGGACAGGGGCTGATGGTGTCTTTACAGGTGGGGGAGTGCCTGGACAGGGGGTGATGGTGGATGTGCAGGTGGGGGAAGTGCCTGAACAGGGGGTGGTGGTGGATGTGCAGGTGGGGGGAGTGCCTGGACAGGGGGTGGTGGTGGATGTGCAGGTGGGGGAGTGCCTGGACAGGGGGTGGTGGTGGCTGTGAACTCTTGTAGCAAGCCTGTGCAGATTGTGGTACAGATGGGTGGATGTGATGTGCTGCAGGTAGATGTGATGGCTCCTCTTCCTGCGTTAACCTTGAAGGAAGACTTTGGATCAGTTTCAGGAGGCCCTCCATCATCTTCATGGCCAAGGCTTGGTGTCATGCACTCTCTTCCCTATGGATGGATATAATGTCATTTATCTTCTTGGACATGTCTTGCAAAGATCTATCCATCCTGTCCAACACCTGGGTCAGTCTGTCCACCACCTGAGGGATTTGGCGCATGTCCTGCAGTGCCTCAGACATGACTGACAGAGTAGCCCCTATGGCACGAATGTCCTGCCTAACATCAGCCTGCTGTTGGAAGAACTCCTCCTCCGACTGGCCACCACAGCCATCTGCTAGCCCCCTCCGCATGGGACAGCCATGGATAAGACCTTCAGGTCCACCAGCAGGGGAGGGGTGGCAGGTGGTAGACTGTGGACAGGAGATTGGTGCCAGGGGATACCTGCACTGCACCAGGGTGGTAAGTCCCTCAGATGGTAGAGAGAATTCCTAGGATGCACTGTATTGGGAGGAGTGTGTAGGGGAACCACCACGTCTGTCATGGATGTGAAGACTGTGAGGGAGTGATGTCTGTGTTGGGGTATGTGAGAGCTGTGGCAGGTTAGTACTATGCTGAGGAAAGGCAATCATGGGCTTTGGATACCGAGACACTTTGCTGGGCGGAGGGGGTGGTCTTACATATTTTGGCAAGTGTACCAAATATTCTGGTCACTGCATCTGACTCCTCATCCTCTGTGAGAAGGGCCAGATAGTCTCCATCATCCTCCGATTCATCAGCCTCCTCTGGCACTTCCTCCTCCTCCTCCTCTTGCGACAAGACAGAGGTTGCAACAGGACAAGTAATTGACCTAGTATATGATGTGGTGCAACAAAAGGGTTGATTCTACTGTACTTTGCATTAACAGATGATGCACATGTGACCTGGTTTGGGTACACCTACACTTGACAGCTCACACCAAAGAACTGAGGTGTTGAATGGAGATGTACAATGCACAAGCAAACTCACCAGCTCCAGCCACAGCTCTGTGTTGCTTTGAGATCCCCCCTGATGTCAACTGCTGAACCTGGCTCCTCATAGGTGTAGCTGAAGATTGAGGGGCCGATTCCGATCTCGGTCGGAGGCGCACCCAATACCATTCGGTCGGGAAAAAAGCCATGCGAAAGCCTGTTTCCCGACCGATCCGTACAGTACACCGAACGAGCAAGTACGATGCGCACAACAGCAAAAAATCCGGCCGAGCCGTACTCACCCAAACCAGGTCCTGTTCTCCGACCGAGGCGAATCCGGAAACGCCGAATCGAGTCGCACGGAAGGAAAAATGCAGCCCCGTCCGGCCGGACAAGTACGATGCGCTTTCCGTACGCGCCGAACCCGTCGCTACGCACGGCACATCAAAGCATCCGGGAGAGGCGCACATAAGCTCCGATTCGCGCCACAACACGATCCACGGCTCCGAGACGAACACGGCAGCGACGAGGACGAGGCGAAGCGACGAGGACGAGGCGAAGCGACGAGGACGACGCGAAGCAACGAGAAGGACGAACGACACGAACCAACCATGAATCCCTTCGTCCCGATCATACCAATATTCTACATTTACTACCGGAACAGGCACGGACGCGTACGGCGCAGAAGGTAAGCCAGACACCAACCACAAAACACATACAACACGTACACGACACATCACACACACACACGGGGATGCTGAATATACTTACACCAGCAACAGCAGCACCATAGGGGCGGGATGCCCATCACCAATGCCACATATGCACACAGGGGCCTGAATGCGCACCACCACCCCTACCCAGGGGTGGCATGATGCCTACCACTACTACCACCCTCACCCAGGGGGGCAGGATGCCTACCACTACTACCACCCTTAGCCTGGGGGGCAGGATGCCCACCACTACTACCACCCTTAGCCAGGGGGGCAGGATGCCCACCACTACTACCACCCTCACCCAGGGGGGCAGGATGCCTACCACTACTACCACCCTCACCCAGGGGGGCAGGATGCCTACCACCACCCTTAGCCAGGGGGCAGGATGCCTACCACTACTACCACCCTCACCCAGGGGGGCAGGATGCCTACCACCACCCTTAGCCAGGGTGGCAGGATGCCTACCACTACTACCACCCTCACCCAGGGGGGCAGGATGCCCACCACTACTACCACCCTCACCCAGGGGGGCAGGATGCCTACCACTACTACCACCCTCACCCAGGGGGGCAGGATGCCTACCACCACCACCCTTAGCCAGGGGGGCAGGATGCCTACCACTACTACCACCCTCACCCAGGGGGGCAGGATGCCTACCACACTACCACCCTTAGCCAGGGTGGCAGGATGCCTACCACTACTACCACCCTCACCCAGGGGGGCAGGATGCCTACCACTACTACCACCCTTAGCCAGGGGGGCAGGATGCCTACCACTACTACCACCCTTACCCAGGGGGGCAGGATGCCCACCACTACTACCACCCTCACCCAGGGGGGGCAGGATGCCTACCACTACTACCACCCTCACCCAGGGGGGGCAGGATGCCCACCACTACTACCACCCTCACCCAGGGGGGGGCAGGATGCCTACCACTACTACCACCCTCACCCAGGGGGGGCAGGATGCCTACCACCACCCTTAGCCAGGGGGGCAGGATGCCTACCACTACTACCACCCCCACTCATAGGATGGACAATGCATGACACAACCAGCACACCACAAACTAGGGAATGCAAGAAGAAGACATCCCCCAACACCATGACAAGCGTGTGTAGACTGTGTCAAATGCCTACAACACCGAACATGACTTTGAACATACAATGTGACCCCCTAGCACATGTGCCACACATATATGTGTGTGGCACCCACAATGCAAGCAGGCCATGACCATTGTGGCAATGGGGTCCAAACCCCCATCATCACAGTGACCAAAAGGTAAGTGTGGGGTCCATAGCTGAAGCACATTTTGAACATTGTGGCAATGGGGTCCAAACCCCCATCATCACAGTGACCAAAATGTAAGTGTGGGGTCCATAGCAGAAGCACATTTTGAACATTGTGGCAATGGGGTCCAAACCCCCATCATCACAGTGACCAAAAGGTAAGTGTGGGGTCCATAGCTGAAGCACATTTTGAACATTGTGGCAATGGGGTCCAAACCCCCATCATCACAGTGACCAAAATGTAAGTGTGGGGTCCATAGCTGAAGCACATTTTGAACATTGTGGCAATGGGGTCCAAACCCCCATCATCACAGTGACCAAAAGGCAAGTGTGGGGTCCATAGCTGCAGCACATCTTGAACATTGTGGCAATGGGGTCCAAACCCCCATCATCACAGTGACCAAAAGGCAAGTGTTGACAAAGTAAGAGGTGCAACTGCCAAACTGCATGGATGATTCCTGGTCACAGAACAACAAACACATCAGTGGCAAAGTAGTGTATGTGTCCCATTGCAACATAAATTGGGGGAGCCAAATCCTGCAGTGCAAATAAGACATAACTTTGGCCATGTGCAGACAAACAACACCCATGGGGGCTGACACCGTCAACAATCATCAATGACACAATGACAGAAGTGACCATCCGAATGCAGACCCACATATTTGCACCAATGGGCACACACATGCAGATACCCTGTGGAGACTGCAGATGTGAGGCGAACAGATACCATACCATGGCAGCAATGGGACACACAATCAACAATTAGCAACAAATGAGGGCTCCCGTCCCATCAGCCTGGTCATGGAAGTGCCAACGGAATCATCAGCACAGATCCAACACACTTGTATAGCAATGTTGCACTGACAACACAGATGAGTCCTTCCCCATTGATGCCCAAACCTGCATGTTCACTGGAGATGGCCACACGGTCAGGGAAGTAGACGAATAGAACAATGGCAGGCACAACAGATGTGCAGGGGTGGAAGCCACAGATGTGAAGTTGCCAATCTAAGTAGGAAATCTCATTGCCAAATACTGAACACATGACACCCTCAGATGCTGCTATGGATGACATGGATACACCACAGGATAGGACCCATAACCCCTGGACCACATGGGTTCCTGCACAGTAACACTTCATTATCATGAGACCAAATATCACCATCACTGCAGCAAGGGCATTGTTAGCATCATCAACATCATGTACATCAGAAGCAAAAGCACTAGAGAACAGAAAGTTGCTTTATTCAGCATATGTGGCATTAAAAGTAGAAGTCCGGTAGAACATAAACAAAGGCCAATGGCCAGTCCATCAACAAAGTCACAAGTGGGTGACAGTGGCAGATGCCACCCTACACATGCCTGCACAAAACCAGGGACAATCCACTAGGAGGGGCAATTGGGGGGTAGGCCAGGCACCGCAGGGACAGGATCAGGGCTCACCAGGAGGAAGCAGGGAAGGGGTGGTGGGTGCTGGAGAGCCACTGACAACTGCAGTGGAGGTGTCTGACATGGTGTGTGCCGGCACAACTGGGGGGCATGGCTCAGATGTTGTGGGTGCCGGCACGACTGCAGTGGACCCTGCAGATGGAGTGGACAGGTCCGCCACTGCAGTGCCCAAGTCAGACAGGGTGGTAGTGGACTCCACTGCAGTGCCTACCACCAGGGGAGGAGAATGGGGAACAGGCAAGGTGGGCTGGACAGAGGGGGAGGACACCCTCACCACATCAGTGGCACAGACAAGCGCAGCGGGGGGTGTGGTGCCGGGAGAGCAAGTGGCAGGGGAGAAGGCCGGAGCCTCTTGGGGATGGTATATCTGTGGGTGGGGGAACCTGGGGCAGGGTGTGGCGGGGGCACCTGTGGAGTGGGGGCCTGAGGGATGGAGGAAGGTGACCTGGTGCTTGAGCTGCAGGGCGGCGGCGGGGTCTTGCTCTTACCACTCCGGGGGGACTTGCGGGTGGGGGCCTCAGTCTGTCTGCGCCTGGGGGAGGGTGTCCGGGGGCGAGGGGCACTCTGCTCCGTGTGGGGGGCTTCCTCTTCCCCCTGGATGCTGGGGCAGCTGGATCGGAGGGGAAGAGGCCGAGGTCACTGAGGAAGAGGCGCTGGGTCTTTGGGGTTGCAGGTGAGGCAAGGGAGGGTGCTTTGGAGGGAGAGGCAAGTGAGGACTGCGCAGTGCCCGTGGATGCGTGTGTGTGTACCAGGGCCCCATCCCCTGTGAGTCTGGTTTCAGTCCCCTGACTGTGCGTGCGTGTGCGTTTAGTTTGTGGCGTGTGTGTCTGTGTGCTGGATGTGTGTGTGCTGGTGTGTGCCTGTGCCGGTGTGTGTGTGCTTGGGACGGGCAAGGTGCTGGGGAGTGTGGATGGAGCAGAGGCAGGAGGGGTGAGGGACTGTCTGAGGAGGGACACTGCTGCCGTCAGGGAGGAGTCCATGGACCTGTTGCCCCTCTGTAGGTCAGACATGCCCGATGAGATGCCCTCCATGAACGACACCAGCTGAGTCAACAGTGCGGTGTGCGCATGGAGGACACTCAGCATGGCTGTCTGCCCTACATGGAGCTGGCGAAGGAGGTACACAGACTCCTCACTCAGGGCAGCAGGGGACACAGGGGCAGGGGGTGCGGTGCCTGGGCCAAAGGAGACACGCTCCCGAACATGGGAGCCTCCACGGACCTGGGGAATGGGAGCCGATGGGAGGGCGGTGGTGGTGCTGGTGGTGGCGGGGACAGCAACACTAGCTGGGGTGTGGTGGCTGCTGACACCCGCCTCCACAAGGGAGTCATCCTCCGAGTTGCTCTGGTCCTCAGCTGAGGTGGATGGTGCTGAGGATTCCTCGGTGTGGCTCCCCTCGCCCTCCGTGCCACTGGGTCCCTCCGACCACTCCTCGGCTGCTGACCCAGTCTGGCTCTCTGGCTCCTCCTGGTCCGTGGAGCTGTCCCCTTCCGTGGCCGTGGATGTATCTGCAAACAATGGGGAAACAGACAGACATCAGTCACCTGCACCAAACGCACACACCACTGTGAGCACAGCACATCACAGAGCAAGGCCTGGCATCATTAGTTGTACATTGCTAA
This sequence comes from Calotriton arnoldi, assembly GCA_963921515.1. Classification (NCBI taxonomy): domain Eukaryota; kingdom Metazoa; phylum Chordata; class Amphibia; order Caudata; family Salamandridae; genus Calotriton; species Calotriton arnoldi. Next base: position 23,166 of record CAWUFW010020386.1, read on the forward strand.
AAGTGCCCTAACTGAACAGGAGAAGCCAATTGTCAGTCTGATGCCAAGCATGGCACTCACATCCCACATGGCCTTGCACCCATCTGTCTGGTGTCTGTTGGATTGCAACACCCCAGTGTGGACACATGCACCAAGTACACAGTAGTTGGACAGTGCAGAGGACACGGTGTGGACACATCACAGCTCTTGCCACTGAGTCAGTACAGGTTTCCGGATGAAAGGGATGCCCAGAGTCAAATAGGAAATGCATGTGATGCATACCAGCGACAGACACCATGATGCACCCATGTCCTGATAGCCAGCGCCACTATGGTGTGCATGTAGCACATGTCACTCCCCTGCAGGACCACAAATAAGTTGACACATGCCATGGCAGAGGCATGACTGTTAAGTCATACATCACTGTCTCAGTGATGTATGACTTGGCAGCCAGACAACAACACTATGCACTGTGTCACAATAGTAGGTCATGGGGAATGCAAGTCCTGGAGCTGCACAAGTGCACATGTACATCCCCCACACAACACATCATCTCAACCCTCATCTGTCCAGGTCACACCTATTGGACATATGGGAGACCTGTGACACTACCCTCTGAACCTGAGCCCCTCACAATTTGCTGTGAATGGGGAACAGCTGCCTGAACATCACATTTGCATACCCCAGTCTGCACGGGCAGCTGATCAAACACCTATGTGACACACAAGTATCGTCTCCTATGGTCACATCTCCAGGGGCATGCTGAGCCCCTACCAAGAAACACCCCAGCAGTCCTGGCAACTAATCCACAGCACACTGACACAGAGGCAGACACCGGAGGGGTCAAATCACTGTGCACAATGTGTCAGCTGATACACGGGAGTGGGAGTACAGAGTGCATTGCATGGCCTGGACTAGGCATGACTGTCCTGCTCCACATGAATGAGGGATGTGCCCTGGACAGTGGATAGCTGGCTATGTATGTGTGACACACGTAATCTGCACACTCCTGGGGCACAAACATTGTTCCCACCCGCTGCATGGGCGTGTGCCACATACCCCAGGCACATGTGGTGGCTCAGCTCAGCAAGTGGACCGCATATCAAAGCAATACGCAGATCACATGTCCAAACCCAGGCGTTGTGTGAACAATGGACCCACCCATGATGCCCACAACAGAGTTAGGGAAACAGATGCTGTCCCCCACCTTTAGTGAAGCAAACTGCAAGGACACAGTCCCAAGTGACACAATTCCCTGACTGTAAGGGCCACACCTGGGTATCAGATGAGCAGTGGGCAGTGCACAATAGAGGGACATGGCTCCTGGACAACATGACTGCTGCACTGTGGCAGTTGAACCAGGCCAGAGGAGGGCACAAAGCATGTAATACAGAGTTCACAGTGCAGTCTTTGACTCACCCCCTCCTTGCTGCTGTCTGGCCTTCAGCTGCCCATCCAGGTCTGGAAAGACCACCGCCAGGATCTGGAGCATGTGGGGGGTCAGGGTCCGTGTTCCGCCCCTCCTGCGAGGAGGCGACAGCTTCAGCTGGACCCGTGCAATCCTCCGGGTCCAGCCCCGAAGGTCCTGCCACCTCTTCTGGCAGTTGCGGATCCGGCGCTTGTAGACCCCCACGGACCGGACAGCCCGGACGATGTCCTTCCAGATTTCCTGCTTCCGATGGGCATTAACCTGTCAGGATGACAAAGTGAAAAGGCCATTACCACACATGCAACATATCCGTGCATGACACAGTTGTATATACATGTCTCAATCACAGGGGCACATGATGTACACAGGCAGTGCAACGCTGACCATGGACAGTTTGCCAGACGTCACTACATGGTATCATTGCATGGGAAGTAAAACCATGTTCAAATGCACTGTCACTGCACCATACCTGTCCAGTGCAAGTCACTACACACTATGGGGGGTGACAACTACTCAGTGAGCCTGCTAGCCAGTGGCGTGCAGACTCTCAGCCTTGCTAGTCAGACAAACAGCACATTCAGAAAGGCAGTGCACAGAACACTCACCTGCTCCCCTGGTGTCCCATACAGCTTGCTGTACTGTGGAAGTAGGCTGTCCAGCAGGGCCTGGTTCTCTTCAAGGCTGAAGGCTGGGGCTCTCTCCACAGTACGTGCCATTGCAGGGTCCAGAGGGGCAGAGACAGCAGCAGTGCAGTGGCAGATGTCGTCTTGGAGCATGTAGTGCAGGCAAGTGGGCTCTCAGGGGAACAGCCAGCAATATATATGTGCTGGAGAGGCAGATACTGTCCCTTGTGTCCAAAGTGATAGGTCCAAGTCGTTTGCATCTTCTGAATCTGGCCAATCCATGGAATAGCAGCACCAAAACACGCCCACAGCATCCTTCAAATCTTCAACTTCATGACATACATGATTTTGCAACATTGTTGTGGGTGACCAACTGAATTTCCAGCAACCGACTCGTTCGAAATCCGAAAACGCGTCCGTTGCCAGGCAAGCCCATTGTCAATGGGTGTGCACCGATCGGTCCATTGCGGTACAACGCGCACAGGGGTACAACGCGTACCCGCACACATTGAAAGCAATGGGCCGGCCGGAGGCACCGATCGGTCCATTGCAGTACAACGCGTACAGGGGTACAACGCGTACCCGCACACATTGAAAGCAATGGGCCGGCCGGAGGCACCGATCGGTCCATTGCGGTACAACGCGTACAGGGGTACAACGCGTACCCGCACACATTGAAAGCAATGGGCCGGCCGGAGGCACCGATCGGTCCATTGCAGTTCAACGCGCACAGGGGTACAACGCGTACCCGCACACATTGAAAGCAATGGGCCGGCCGGAGGCACCGATCGGTCCATTGCGGTACAACGCGTACAGGGGTACAACGCGTACCCGCACACATTGAAAGCAATGGGCCGGCCGGAGGCACCGATCGGTCCATTGCGGTACAACGCGTACAGGGGTACAACGCGTACCCGCACACATTGAAAGCAATGGGCCGGCCGGAGGCACCGATCGGTCCATTGCAGTTCAACGCGCACAGGGGTACAACGCGTACCCGCACACATTGAAAGCAATGGGCCGGCCGGAGGCACCGATCGGTCCATTGCGGTACAACGCGCACAGGGGTACAACGCGTACCCGCACACATTGAAAGCAATGGGCCGGCCGGAGGCACCGATCGGTCCATTGCGGTACAACGCGTACAGGGGTACAACGCGTACCCGCACACATTGAAAGCAATGGGCCGGCCGGAGGCACCGATCGGTCCATTGCAGTTCAACGCATCACTGTACATGTGACTGGCATATGTCAGCATGCCTGTCTCAGATGGACATATGCCAGCCACAGATAGCTCCCAGGGAGTGAGGGGCACACCTACCACACGACAGCCTGTCCAAACTTTATCATAAGGCATGTAAGGCTGCATTTCCTATTGTGTGTATGTTGGTGTACATGTTGTCCTGTGGGTGTCACCTGTGGGCAGCCACCCCCAGGCTGTGCACGTGTTCATGGGGACAGGATCCTGGGTGTTACGTGTACGTGACCACTGTGATGTGCAACTGTTCATATCTGTGCATGTGCCATGGTCACATTTCACAGTGGTGTATGTGTATGTCATGTCACATACCCCGTGAGTCCCATGTGGGACGGTATGTTTGAGCCAGGGTGTCCCAGTGGCACAATAGTGATGGTCCTCCACAGTCTTTGTGCATGTGGTGTTTACAATGTCTCTGATTTCATGTGCACAATGGGAGACAGTCTCCACATCCACGTTGTGTGTGCATGGACTCTGATGTTGTGCGTGTGTGTCACAGACGTCCATGTCTGTCCTGCCGTGGCAAGTGGGGCCACTACCTGTGGGGGTCATGGTTGTTTTGCTGTGGTGTATACATGATACTCCATGTAATGCCAGTGTCCATGTGGCATTACAGGGTCCCTGGGAATGTACCTGTCGTTGAGCTGTGGTGCCTGGGGCACATCTGTCCTCACATGTCCCTGTGGGGGGTTATTGTGACACGGCAGCAGGAGATGGGAACTGTGACACGGCCTCATGATATCCAATGGGCCAACCTGGGACTAATTGATGCCACCTGTTGGACCGTGTTGACAGATGTTGGCCATGTATGTACCATACATGTCCTTCCGGTACTGCACACTTCATGTAGTTGTGCCTCATAATGATGTATGTTGGGATCTTGAGTGTGTTCAATGCCGCATATGTGGGGTGACTGACAATCTTGCTTACTTCTCCTCTGCACTGCAGGGCTCCTGCTGTCCATCGGCCATTCCCAGACCTGGCAACGATGGTGGAACGGGACAGCATCCGACGGTACCGCTTCACCAGGCAGCTGATTGAGGATTTGGCAGTGCAGTTGTCCCCACATTTGCAGCCTGGCCGGCCGTATCCTACAGCGCTGACCCCCAAGGTGAAGGTGATGGCAGCCCTACACTTCTTTGCCACTGGTACCTTCCAACATACTGTGGCGACTGCTGGTGGGATGTCACAGACCATGTTCAGCCGTGTGCTCCGCGATGTTTTGGCGGCAATGTTGCTCTTCCTGAACCGGTACATCTATTTCCCTAGACTGCGATGACTCACTGACGTGAAGAGTGACTTTTATGCCCTGGGGAGGATGCCGCATGTAATTGGCTCCATTGATGGGACACATGTGGCTTTGGTACCACCACAGGCCCAGGAGCAGGCCTACAGGAACAGCAAGCACTACCACTCGGTCAATGCACTGGTGGTGTGTCTTGCAGACATGACCATCACACACGTGTGTGCCCGTTTCCCTGGTTCAGCACACGATGCCTTTGTGATGAGGAGTAGTCGCATCCCCAGGATGATGGCACAGATGCAGAACCAGCGTGCCTGGCTTGTCGGTGTGTACTGACTTTGTGCCATTGTGTGTGATCTGATCTGTAGTATTCCGCCCACTGTTCCAAGTCAGCTAATGTGCACTTGTCTGTCCGTAGGTGACTCGGGATACCCCAACATGCCGTGGTTGCTGACACCCCTCAGGAACCCTGTGACACCTGCCCAGATGCGCTACAATGAGGCACATGGTCGGACCAGGAGAGTGATTGAGCGGACCTTTGGTCTCCTGAAGAGCCGCTTCCGCTGCCTGGACAAGACCGGAGGGTCCCTCCCATATGCCCCTGCGAAAGTGTGCAAGATTATCATCGTCTGCTGCATGCTCCACAACCTGGCAGTGCGGAAGGAGTTGCCTCTCATCCAGGATGACAATGACCAACATCCGCCACCTGTGGAGGATCCTGGCCTGGACCACGATGCCAGTGACGTATGATGATGATGGTGATGGTGATGTCCGCACACAGCTCATCACCAACTTCTTTAGCTGAATGTGAGTATCCTGAGGTGTCATGTCAATGATGTGAGTTGGCATGATGTGTGGGTGGTGCTCTGGTGCTGTGGGAGTGTGTCCATGGGCCACTTGACTGGATGTGTGTTGTGATGTGTGCTAACAGGTGGGCTGTACTCCCCAACAGTGTTGACATGCTAACTTGGTTCTGGGTGGGTATCTTGTAACATGTATTGTGCATGTGTTTTGCTGTTCTGTCCTGTACTCCATTGCTTTTGACTGTGTGTCATTTCTGTCCTTCACAGGGTACTTTCAGATTCGTTTGGTCAACTGTGTCCACCGACGACGTGATTGCACATCCAGGCTGGTAGCTGTTGTGTCCCTACAGGTGATGTGCGCCACACCCATGGACTTCCTTCCGTCTACAGTTGTTGACTGTGTGCCCGCTGCCAGGTGGGGTTACCTTGCATCTGTAGTGGTTACGGCATGTTGCAACTGTGTAATCAACTCTGTGCTTCACTTTGTGATGTGCGTTGTCTGTGGTCACACATTTGACTGCCATTTGCTTACTGCACCTGTGGGCTACTTGACTACAACTGGGAATGGGTGTGGTGTCTGTGCATTGCACCGTCTTCCCTGGCAACATCAGTGTAGGCAATGAGTCAGATGGCCTAGGTGTGTATGTGTCGTGTAGCCCTGGTGGTGTGTCTCCCTCATGTGTGTCACGTTTCCTGTACTCACATGCCTGTGTTGTCCTTGCTGTTGCAGTTCGCATACACAGTGTAATTTTGCAGTTCATCATCCCCATAACAGCACCCACGTTGGAATCACGACAGAGGCAAGTATGGTGTATTAGTGTGTTTATTGTGATACATTTGTGTTAATAGTGCATAGGATGGGTTGTGCTGTACATGAATCTTGCAATCCCAAGTTCCTAGGTGAATTGAAAGTCCGGGTAGACAGGATCCCCAGTATCGGGGCCACAGTTGTCTGACACATTGGTCCAACTTGTACTCCCCATGCAATGTGTGGGAGTAGTGTTGCCGTCAACAGGGTGAACAGTCTGTGCACAAAGGCGAACATCCAGAACAGGTTCAGGCTTCCTGGGAGTTGCGCTTGGCCATCGGCCTCTCACTTTTCCCTCCTCGGACGACCCCTCTTCTTGGGGGGGGGCCTCAAGTGCAGGCTGCTGCGGTGCAGGGGACTCTCCGCCAGAGTCCTCCTCCCTCCCTGTGGCAGTTGCAGTTTGTTCGGCACCAGATGTTGTTGGCACACAGGGAGGTGTGGACTGGTTGCTGTTCATCTGGCGGAGGCATTGTAAAATGTCCCTGTGCACCGCCGTCATCTCATGCAGTGCATCCCACTTGGACTCCACGCGGGACATGTGTGAGTCCACACGGGACATGTGTGACTCCACGTGGGACATGTGGGAGTCCAAGCGGGCATGATGGGCAGCCTGCTGCTGTTTAATGTCTCTGAGGAGCCCCACTACCTGGCTGAGCTCTCCGGTGCTGGACTGGTACGCATCAGCTATGCGTACCAGTTGTGGGTCATCATGCACACCAGCAACGTCTGCAAGCAGCGACCTCTGTCTCCCACCCTCCCACCACCCCTGCTGACATGTGCAGTGTGTGCAGTGGCACGCACAGATAACCCTGGTCCACCTTGGGAGTTGGTGGTGGTGGTGGTGGCCATGGCCCCAGGTTGGTCCAGGGTCACTGTGCTGGTGTTGCTCCTTATTCTGTCCATGTCGGCAGGGATGGTATTCGTGGTGACTGTCGTTGGAGGGGTGGGTGCAGGGGGTGCAGCTGGTGGTCCTGCTGGTGCTGCAGCTGGTGGTCCTGCTGGTGCTGCATGTTGACTTGCACCGGATGTGCCAGGTTGTTCTTCATCGTCCGAGGAGGACAGAGGCTGTACGACGCCAGTGAGCTCGGCATCCTCTTGAGCCTGGGACTGGGACTCCTAAGCGTCTGCTGCTGTGTCCCCATCATCACCTGTTTTTGGGAGACACAAACAATGTATGTCATGTTTCTGCAGGCATCAATGGTTGACACACATGACAGTTGTGACTGTGCCTCTGGGTGCGGGCCTGTACATTGCATTGTCCTGAGTCGTCACAGTCAGGGGTTGATATTGGTGTGGCACATTGTCCTGCATTATTTGGGCATTTCTATGTATTTTCTGGGGTGTGAACATGGTCTGCATTGGTTGTGTTTGGTTGGCAGCCGGACCTCCTTCCCACCCACCCAGCCAGTCAGTTATCCCACCATGGAACGTGCTTGCATTGCAGGGAGTGGAAGTTGTCTCTCAGGATGTCAGTCAGTGGTGTCCTGCTGTTTGTTGGTGCACATTTGCCAGCAGGGCCTTGTGCTCCCCACAGCAGTAGCCAGTGTCAGCCATCTTGTGAGTCCTTCTCCACTCCCTGTGATGTGAGCATGGTTCAGGGTGGTGTTGATGGGACAGTTGTGGGGGTGACCAATATCAGTGACTACGACTCCCATCATGCTATTGCCTCCACCCCCTTCCCAGCATGCCCATGCTTCCTTCCTTTTGACTCTGCTTCCCTGTGGGGTGGGCTGGCTGTGCTGACAGGATGGCTGGGAGTGTTGTCCTGGCAGTTGTTTGGCTAAGAGTCCCAAGAGTGTCCCTGTGCTTCACACAACATAACCCAGGGTGGTGGTTCTTTGTGGGATCTTGTGTTGGGATGGAGGGCATTGCATACTACCAGGTGGGTACTGTGGAGTTTGTGTTGGGGGGTGTGTGTGAGGGGAGGTGCTTGTGACTATAGTCAGTGCTGCAAGTCCCCCTTCCCACCCAGCCAGCCAGATATCCCACCATGGAACGTGCTTGCATTGCAGGGAGTGGAAGTTGTCTCTCAGGATGTCAGTCAGTGGTGTCCTGCTGTTTGTTGGTGCACATTTGCCAGCAGGGCCTTGTGCTCCCCACAGCAGTAGCCAGTGTCAGCCATCTTGTGAGTCCTTCTCCACTCCCTGTGATGTGCGCATGGTTCATGGTGGTGTTGATGGGACAGTTGTGGGGGGGCAATATGTGTGACTGCGACTCCCATGATGCTATTGGCTACACTGACTTGGCCAGCATACACAGAATTCCTTCCTTTGAGTGGTCTTCACTGTGTGTTGGTGTTGTTGTGGTGGCTACATGTCTGGATGTGTTTGTTAGTTCTATTTGTGCCACTGCCTAGCTGTAGTTGTAGTTGTGTTTGTACATGTGATGGCACGGTTGGATGTAACCTTTTTTGATGGCATGTGTTGTGTTTATCTGACTGACATACACATTTTGGGATGATTCTGTTCTGGTTGCTGTGTAATTGCTATGAGTGCATGGTTTGACTCTCCCTTGACAGTGATGTGTGTGTGTTTTGTGTCAGAATATTGTGTACATTTGTTGTGTACTCACCAGGCTCTGGGATGTTCTCTAGTCCATATACGCTCACTGGCGGAAGGATGGCCCGCACCTTCTCCTCCCAGGGCCTGAGGTATACTGGCTTGGCAGGAGGGCCACTGCCGGTGTATTGGCTGATGAGGTAGTCTTTCTTGAGCAGCTCCCGGACCCTCCTGCGCACGTCATACCACCTGTTCTGGATGTCGGTCTTTGTGCGCAGACATGGTGATTGTGCGTTCACCCTGTTGATGATCCTCTCCCACATCTTGGTTTTCTGGGAGATGGGGGTCTGTTGGACCAGTGCGCCAAACAGCTGTGGCTCTACCCTGAGGATCTCGTCTACCAGGACTTCCAATTCACAATCTAGGAACTTGTGATTCTTCTTGGGGGCATGGTGATGGGTGGTGATGGTGAGTGATGTGTGTGTTGGTGTGCAGGTGAGGGTGTGTGAGTGTGTGTTTTGCTGGGTGTATGTGAGGTAGGTATTTGTTGGTGTGCTGATGGTGTGTGGCTTGTGTGAGGGATGAGCTGTGGGTGTGTGGTTGCTTTCTCTTGGGTGCTGGCAGTGGAATGGCATTTGCAAAGGCTCATGGTAGTGATTTGTGTCCTTTATATAGGTGGAGTTGTGGGTGTGTCTTTGTTCTCTGTCCCCACCCCCCCCAGTATTTATTGGCTTGGTAATTGCTTGTTTGGCCTTTTTTTGGGTGATTTTTCCTTTGTGCTGTTTGTGTATGTTGGAAACGTTCGTGTGACCGAGTCGGACCCTGCATTGGTCTCGTACGGTGTTCTCCGTTTCGTTCACGCTGTGTTTGTGCAGTTTTCTATGCTGCATACGCGTCGGTCGCGGTGTATTGTGTTGCTTCGGCTCGGTTTTGTATGCGTGTCGGTCGTACGGCTTGTCCTCCGTCCGACTCGCTCGTGGTTTTCGCGCCTTGCATCGTACTTTGCGGTTTGGAGTTAGCGTGTACGTTTCGGTCGGATTTGTTCCGGGTGCGTGTCGGTCGGTTGGATTCGCGTGTTTTTCCGGCCGGATTGCTGTTTTCCGTGCGGCTCGGTCGGTCGACTTGGTTTCGTTACGTGTCGGTCGGATTTTTCGCGCCTTGCATCGTACTTGGCGTGTCGTGCGCCACGGGTACGTGTCGGTCGGTATTTTTTCCGGATCCGAGTCGGTCGGTGCTTTTTCCGGCCCGAATCGGAATCGACCCCTTAGTCCTCAATCCAGCAGCTTGAGAAGGAAGTGACACCATACTTAATGATCTGCATGACTAATATGCTAACAGGCTCATGTGACATGTACATAATTGAAATTGTATGTAAGTAACTTTATACACACCAACTACAGATGCTATGCAGAAGGGGATTTGGATCTTCGGAATGATATTGGAATCCATAATTGAAAAACACTTTATGGCAAGGTTACCTGATGGACAGATGTGAGTGGGTTTCACTGTTGCAGCCAGGATGTCTTGCATACCCCGGGATGGTGTTGTCTGCAGCACTGATGGAATCCTGTCAGCAGCTGTTATGAGACATACATGTCCATATTCTTTTTTTTGTTGTATTACATTTTATTAACCTTAGTTGTCGAGCAAAATACAGCATTACATTATGAATTACATCTTACAATGGTTACATTGACACCAAGGATGCATACCATAAATTATATCAGATAGGCGACGACAAGAAAGCAAACAGAGAAAAAACAAAGATACAGAACATGTGCTATGCAATGCCACCCATCAACCTTCGAGTCCATTGCTGTCGATCATCATGCATAAGAGAACATGTGAGCATCATATTTACCCCTGTGTCGCCCATTCATGGACTGCGAGCTTATACTACATCCGGGTGTTCTAGCAGATAACATGTAAGAGGCGCCCAGACGTTTTTGGGTCTAAAGGCCTCTGGCAGTTCCTCTGCGTAGGTGTCCAACTGCTCTTTGCAATATACAAGTTCTTTCAACCAATCCACCACCTTGGGAGCCGTTCTACCTCCCCAATGCTTTGCAACCATTCACTTCGCCAGTAAGGTAGTGACAGCTACAATGCGCTTGTTACATAGCTTAAGCTTTTTTACCAGACCTAGTAGGCATACTTCGGGCGAACATTCTACAGCTTCCATTATAAGCAACGTTAGCACCCGTGTTACCTTCGTCTAGAAGTCATAAATAGAGCTACATGACCAGGCCAAATGTGCGAAATCTACCCCATCCTCCCTGCATCTCACGCATCTAGCATCTTCACGCAGCCCATATTTCCGCAACTTCATCGGTGTGTACATTTGATGCAGGAATTTAAAATGTATTATTCTGAGATTACAGTTGGCCGTGAGGCGGCCGGTCAATGCACAGCATGCCTCCCAATCCTCCCAAACCAGCGGCACCTCCAACTGTCTATTACAATTAGCAAAGGAAGTGGAACTTTTCACATCTGTTTCTCTTTGGGAGGCATTGTACAACCGAGAAATAAGCCCTGTAGAATCCCCCACTGTTAATACAATTTGTAATGCTTTCAGCATCTTCGGCTCATTTGGGAACCCTAGGTCCAGTGCTCTGACAACCATGCGCAGTCTGGCATAAACAACCCATGCATCGCGTTATAATGGGTCCCTGATGTGAAGTCATTCAGGGATAAAAACTTTCCATTTAGATACATATCCCCCAATTTGGTAATGCCTGCATTGGACAGTATGCTCAGTGCCCCCGTCTCACGTGCCACCAAAATATCCGGGTGCGCTGCAATCGGCATAGCTGGTGCATATAAATATTCATGTCCTGCACGAGCATTCAGGGCTTTCCATGCTCTGATGGTGCATGCAACCGTATCTATCTCTTTCCTGTTCCCCTGTGCTTTATGTTGCAATACCATAGCAGTCAGAGGGATCGGGTGCGCATTGTCCGCCTCAACCGACGAGTGTGGAAGGTAGCACTGGGGGAAGTACCAGTAGTGCGCAAATTGGGCTTGTTCGCAAAGATAACATAATCGTAAATCTGGGGCTTCAAAGCCTCCCTTTTCAAATGGTAACATCAGCGTTTCCAAGCTGCATCTCGGTTGTTTATCTGCCCAAACCAATCCCAGCAAACATGACTGCATGGCCTGAAAGATAGCTCTATTAAGTGGTAATGGGATATTCACAAACAAATATAACAATTTGGGGTGAATTGTCAGTTTGGCAACAGCTATCCGGTCAGCAAGCGACAGAGGGAGGCGAGTCCATCTGGCAACTTGGTCACCTAGTTTTGCGAGCACTTGCCCATAGCACATGCTAATCACAGTTTCAGGGTCTCTGTGCACCCAGAATCCCATGTATCGCACAGGTTCACTCGACCAAACCAGCGGAAACTCCAACTCCAGGACCTTCGTGCACTCAGTAAGGGGAAACACCGTAGACTTACTTCAATTAATGCTAAGGCCTGAGTATCATTCAAACTGGACATACTCCCACAGCAGGGGCTCCAAATGCAGCGCAGTTTCCCCTCACATACAGTAGCATATCATCCGCATATGAGGAAATAGCAAGCGAATGCTGCCTAAAGCCCAGTGCCATGTCAGCATGGCACTGCCTTATCTTGCAAATCAAGGGCTCCAGTGCCAGAGAGAATAGCATTGGGACAGGGGGCAACCCTGCCTGGTGCCCCTGCAGATAGCTATAGGATCAGAAACCACCCCATTCACACGCACCCTGGCGACTGGACCAGAATAAAAAAGGCGCACCCATTTCAGAAAGAAAGGCGGCATCCCCATGCGTTGTAATACTGCAAACATATAATCCCAACGTAGCGAGTCAAAAGCTTTAGCCGCGTCCAATAGGACGGAAGCAGCAGGAAGCTCAGGGTCCAGCTGATGTAACAATGCAAATATAGTTCGTAAGTTATGTGTGGTGGATCTCTTGGGTACAAACCCTGATTGATCCGGCAGCACCAGCTTTGGGATCAGGAGCTGCAGTCTATTAGCAATTATTTTTGCCAGTATTTTGGTGTCAATGTTTATCATGGAGAGCGGCCTGTACGACTCACACCTGTTGGATATTTTGTCTGGCTTTAACAACGTCACTATGAGAGCTTCCCGCAAGGAAGGGGGGAGCACACCTTTTTCATACACTTCAGTGAAGACCTCCAGCAGTCTGGGGGCAAGCGAGTCTTCATAAGCCTTATAAAACTCACTCGGCAGGCCATCCAGTCCCGCAGCCTTGCCATTAGGGAGCGACACTATGGCCTCTTTAATGTCTTCAATCGTCCAGGGTTGCGTGAGGTATTCACACTGGCCCAAAGATAACCAGCCCAGCGCTATATCATCCAAATAGTTTGAGATCTCGCATTCTGCAACAGGCAACACCGGCCCGTACAGGTCAGAGAAGAACCCTATGAACACCAGGCTGATCTCCGGAGTAATGTGTCGTGCTACCAGGTTGTTGTCCAAGATTTCTATAATGTGGTCCCGACCGTCGTGCTACTAGGTTGTTGTCCAAGATTTCTACAATGTGGTCCTGACCCACAGACATCCACAATTTACTAGCTAAAGAGCGGCTCGGCCTACCCCCCTCGCCATATCGTCGCACGATCCATCTCCTGGAGCTATGCGGCGACTCCTGCTCGGCCACTTCATTGTATTCTGATACTAAATCTCTCATTTGGGCCAACAGTATAGGGGTGGGTGCTTGTTCATATGTACATTCAAGTGCACATATCCTATCCTCTAACGTACATAGCCTAGTTCGTAATAACTTTAGGACACCAGCCTGAGCTCCTATGCATTCCCCACGAATAGTGACTTTGAAGGCCTCCCACAGAGTCCCAGCCTCCTCCGCTGTGCCTTCATTCTCCGAGAAAAAATTTGTGATAGCTGACCCAATCGTGACGCGAAATACTTGATCAAGCAGTGACTACGGCTGCAGTCGCAATTGGAATGCTGGCCTCGAGTGGGTCAGTATGTCTAGTACCAGAAGCACGGGGCATGATCAGAAAGTGTCTTAGCAAGGTGACGAACCGACACTGTCCATGCACTGACTTCCTTGGATACAAGCCAGTAGTCCAACCTGGACCACGAGCCGTGTACAGTCGATACAAGCGTGCCCTGCCCACCGGATTGCGGCTATGGCACACATCAGCGAGGCCCTCCGCCTCCATTATTTCGCTTATCATCTGTGCAGCTTGTTTCCCATGCCATGCTGTATTGGCAGATCTATCCAATTGCGAGTCTAGATACACATTCAGATCTCCACCCCAAATCACAGCAGAGGGGGGCAACGCCGCTATGCGCCTCCAGATATCATTATAGAACGCAGGGTCATCCACGTTCGGACCATATGAATTTATAAATAGAAGCCCTGTTACCTCCCAGGCAACCCTGCAGCAGGAGCACCCTACCCTGATCATCTCTTTCCGAGTGGGTCAGCGTGAACGGAGTCCCCTTCTTCACCAACAACAATACACCTCTCGAGTATGTGGAATACGATGACTCAACCCTGACCTCAGCCCAGCGAACCCCCACATTTTGTTCTGTGTGCTTGGTGAGATGCGTCTCCTGTAAGAACGCCACTTGGATGTCCTCCCTGTCTAAATACGCCAGCACCTTACAGGTTTTTTGGGGGTTATTAAGGCCTCGCACATTCTAATAAATCAATTTAATGGTACAACAGGGGCTTTCCCTTATCTATTCATGACCTGCTATTGTAGTTATTACAGAGATCTCTAACAGCTCTATATACTGGAGCGGCCTTCACATTTGGCCTGCACTGCACCTGTATCAAAACATAAACAAACATCCCACCCCCACCCACTTCAGCACCCACAACATGCTAAAGCCATCCCAATAACAAGTGAACATAACCCACTTACAAAACATTATCCATAAATAGATGTGGGGTACACCCATGTTGGAACACCAGAGTGCAGTCAACCTCCCAGATGAAAGGGAGGTGGCCAAACATACACGGTAATACCGCTCATCAGTCTTGTATACAATCACAAGGGGGCCTGTATGCATGGGGTCGTCAACAGCAATATCATTACAATACTTACACACCAATGGGCAGGATTACGATCAGTGACGATGAGGAACCGACAACCATCAGACACCAACCATCAGTCTCGGCCCCCAGCAACTATTCCCACCCTTGTAACACCGGATGAAGGTCCAAGATCAGCACAAACATTCCTGCAGAGCAACGACCCTCAGTCCTCCTCATCCTCCGGGGCTTCGGAAGCGTTGCGTTGGCTTCGTTTGAGTGTTTTTGCATTTTCCATGGCAGAGTTTGGGTTTGCATATATTCTGGCTTTGCCTTCTGTTCCAATTCGTAACCGGGCAGGATATAGCATGGCATACGGGATGTTCTCTGCCATTAGCAGTTTCTTGACAGGCTGGAATTTCCGCCTCGCTGCCTGGACCGATGCAGTGAAATCCCTATAATTTAACAGTCGTGCAAAGATTGGCCTCGGCGGAGCGCCCAGAGGCGGATGGGCCACCAACGATTGGTGGGCTCTCTCTCCAACCAGCATCGTCGACAGATTTTCTGCTCCAAAAATTTCCTTGAGCATTTCCTCAAAGTAGGGCTCCAGTTTCCCCGTGTTGGTCGACTCCGGCAGGCCTGTGATCCGCAGGTTATTGCACCTCGACCTAGCTTCAAGGTCCTCATTCTTAGCCTGGATAACTGCAAGCACCTTTTCCATGTTGAGGGTTTTGGATGAAACGTTTTGTAAACTGTCCTCTGCATCAGAAATACGCTTTTCAGCTTCTCCCAGCCTGGCGCCCTGCTTATCAAGCTTCGCTGCCATGTGATCCATTCTCGGATTAAGGGTATACATTTTTCCATCAATGGATTGCAGGCTACTTTGCATAGCAAGGAAAGTTGCTTCAAGTGACGGCGTACCCTCGGATGGGGATCAAGCTCTGAGTCCGAGGTTGCCCTCTGCTGCGACTTGCCAGGTTTCCGCAGCTCGAAAGTGAGACGAGATTGATTCTTGTCTGTTTTGCCCATTTTGTCCACATAGGCCACGACGATATGTATGGATCACGTCACGCCGGCCGACTGTACACTCCGCCGCGCTCCCAGCCCCAGCGGATCTCATGCCACACCAGGAGACCCCGCCGAGCACAGCGGATCCCTCGCAGGCCTTCCTGGCCGCCACTGTAGTTTGCTGCTGCGTGTACTGTGTTAGAGACAGTTCAGTGTCTTCCCTTTGATTTGTGCCTCAATGCGCGTCGAATTCCAAATAAACAGGTGATCCTTACTCTACCTGTGTCAATGCGCAGATGTTAACTTTAGCGTTTCCTCACTGCAAGACAGGGGACTGTCGCATACCTTGCGTTGAGCGTGTTGCTGGAGTGAGGCCCACCACCAACTCAGCTTAGTCAAACCGCCGCATCCAGATCCACAGGCCTGTAGCGGCTCACGTTGTGTATCTATCCTCAAACTGGTCCTTGGAATTAACTGTAAAGCGTTGCGAGGTCTCTACCGGAGCAATTCCAGCAACATAGAACTTAGCTCTAGTTTGCGTGCTTCTGCATACAATCTCTTACGGCCGCAGTTATCCCATGCATGGGGTCTGGCCACCCAGCGGGGAAGTCCCCCTTACCGCAATTATGATTTCGCAGTCACACGCTTTACCACAATCTCCCTGCAGCAGTGCCGTACCAGGCTCCCTCCAGGACACGGGTTCACAGCCATAGGCCCAACGCACCACGGGGATCAAAATATAGTATCAAACCCCGTCTGCTGGTTTAGGCCACACACCTCCTCTGGGGATCTCTGCCGGCGACGGCCTCCCAGTTGCAGCGAGTCGCACCGGCAAACTTATTCTCAGCAGGCGTCCAATAGGGGTATCTTCTCACAGTGGCCCCGGCCCACACAGGCCCGCGCGTTGCCCCAGCGGCAACTCCGCTCACCAGCTCTCAGCAAGTGCCTCCGCCGGGCCTCGCAGCCGCCATGTTTAACTCGGCACCACGGCAGCGGCAATCAGCAAAAACAGGATTCCGGGCGCTCCGCTACTCCGCAGCAGCTTCAGATCACATCACTGCCATATAGCGACGATGCCCCACAAGTTTTGGCGCAGGATGGCAGACTATGAGCAGGATAATAGGCGGATAGGGTGTTTGACCGGCGGATCTGCACTGTAGCGCAGCCATCTTGCTGTGCACCCTCTAGTGCCCCCTACATGTCCATATTCAAGTACACAAGATGATAGCAATGAGTTAACATGTATATGTCATTGTCATAGACCATTGATATGCTATTTCTGGCTAGTGTGCCGCTTGTTTTCCTCCTGAACTTTATATGTGGGCCCCTGGTCACCAGCAGCAGTTGCCAGCCGTTACCTCCACACAGCCCTGACATCAACAAGATCTCACATTAACAAACAATTGTGTATGAGAAGGTAACTGATAATTGAAGGAAGGGAGTAATTATGGTGAACGCCTCCTCCTACCTTTGGATACACCTTCATTGTTAGGCCCATCATGCCTCATGAGTATGATGTTGTCTGTTGACAAATTTAAAGGACTATACATCATCATGCAGACCAGTTTCACATTTGCACATCAGATCATATCATTGAATTTGAGAGTTAATATGTGAGATGTCTTAATAGTCAGGTACATTTTGTGGCACATTTGTGCTTCCCTCCCGATTAAGTCACAACGCCTATTTAGGACTGGGAGATCATACATTTGTTATGTTCATTATTTGTGTGACCTTTGTTCCCATTATACATGTACGACATCATGGTAGAACGTAGCTGTCAATGGATGATGTCTTGTACAGCAAACATCCTAACCTCATATATTATCCTGTCACTTATATATGAGTATACAGTAGAAGAGGAGGCAAGCTGAATTCAACATTTGACTAGGATAACATATTGTGGTAAAGTGTAGAAGCTTGGATGGTTGCCGCCTAAATTGGATTTGCGTTGTGCAGTTCAGCCACCAGATATATATATTTCACTTCCACTACATCCACCTTGGCAGCCCATACACCCCTCCCAAAACAACACAACCTAACTGGCATCAGTGCGGCCTCATCCACATCAATTTCCATACATTTTGGGCCCTGTGAATTTGCTTGAGAGTATTCATGTCATGGACTTACAATCCAGATGTGGCTACTCCACTTCATATGAGACAATATAGTCTATTATGTACATACTGCACTCACTTGCCCTACATTTAGTGTCATCCTTTCACTAGCCACCATGGTGTGATATGGTATGCTGTAAAATGCCATATGTGGGCATATTGAGATGAGGGACAACAGTGATGTTGAACACATACAACATAATGCGGACATTAAATCCACATTTTATGAGCATGAGCATTCAGGTACAACATTCTTGGGTTTACTTTTCAGGATCCCGCATTTGCTCAGTGTGTGGTTCCTGACCAGATGTCACAGCCAACCTTGTAGCAGCTGTTACTGTGGGGACTGGAATCCTGGTCAACATCATTGGCCTACGCCTACAAAGATATCTGTGTTTGCCATGTAACATTCCAGTTGCCACATGTGATGCACTCGATTTCAGAGTTCAGTTCACAATTTTGGCACTATTGATGTAATACATGTAATATGTCCATGTGTTGTCTGCTAACAATGTAGACGTTTGGACCCTCTCCTGACCACTATTACTTACCAGTTTGTCATGTGATATGGATTGCTGTGGATGATGTTGTTTCCTCCCAGCAGATGCAGGGACCTCTGCTACAGTGGATGACTGTACTCTGGCTGAATGTGTTAATAGAGGAGAACAAAGAAAAGTCAGAAATCCAAAAATGTACATATGCAACTTGTCACAAATGTTCTCTCTGCATCTACATCTAACAGTAATGCTAAGTGCAGCCACAGCCGGTGCAGGTAGGAGCAGTGGGGCGGTGGGGCAGTAGGGAGGGGGGAATTCAACAGATGATGGAATAGGGAAAATAAAATTAAAAATAAAATGTAATTTTTACAGTTATTTTCCCTATTCCATTGTCTGTCGACTCCCCTCCCCCCCCCACTCTTACCTGCCCCGGCCACAGCTGTCTGACTGGAAGTGGCACTTTGTCGATTGCAATTTACCAGTGTTAGGTATATACACCAGCAGTGCTGGGCCCCTGTTTGTGATAGCGGAAATGGGATTTGTCGTTTTCATCACAAAGGATTCAGGGACTTGTAGTGCAATGCACAGAAGGTGACACATGAGGCTCTGACTCACTATGCTTTTTACACAAACTTGGGACAACTTCCATAGTCACAATTGTGGTGCAACGCAGACAGACATTCCATATCCATGTTATTGTCATCACATTTTACCTGGTACCACGTTGCGGACATCACTCACAGGCAGATCTCGGAGCATGTGGGGTGTATGGTGTGGAGGACATCCTCCTCTAGTGGGGTGAGATGGAGGGGGGGGTCCGGATTGTACACCGGGGAGAACTCTAGCCACCTCTTCTCGTCCTGCCACTTCTTCTTTTTGTCATTTACAGTGCAGACATCCTCCCCCAAATGCTGTGACTGCAGTGGCTAAAGGCTGCCATAGGGCTGCCTTCTGTGTGTCACTGGTGCTGTAAGTGGGGAAACCATGGAGTCGTTTGTGGTGCCTCACAATGAACTCCAAGATAATGGTGGTCTCCTCCTCAGTATAATTTTTCTTCCTCCTCTGGTGTAGCACTTTTTGAAGTAAGGCGCAGAGGAGGCAAGCAGGAACTCTCTGTGGCCAAACCTGGGCCTTGTTTGTGTGCTGCTTTTATATGGTTTGTAGTGCAGGTCTTGCAAGGTTTGTCAATTGACTGCAAGTGTAGGTGATTAGACTTCATCCAGCCCGAGCGGGGGGATGGTAAGCACTTGCACAGGTGTTTAACATTGAAGACAATGAACACCCGCCCCGACTGCGGAGATTCCGACCAGGGTGCTGAGATTTCGGCCCGGGTGCAGAGATTCTGCCCTGTGTGTGGAGATTCCGCCGCAAGTGCATACCAAAAGTCGGAAATGACTTCTGTGAATACCAAAAGTCGTAAAGTTAGACTTTTGCCTCAGATTACCTTTGTGAATCAGCCACAAAGTTTATAGATTTATATAGTGAGGTTTATAACACATGAGGGTATCCAGGCGTTGTCTATGGGCACAGGGAGATTCAGTGATTTGGCCAGAATCCCAGGATGTTGCGCCAACACCAAGACGCAAATCCAGATATCCAGCTCCCGAGTCAGAAGCTCTGGCTGCTGCGCCACATCCTCTCCCTTGTGTGTCATGCATGCAACCTTTAATTGGATTTTAGCTTCATACAGGAGCTAATTTAGATGCTCTAAGTCTGAAGTAATGTGTTCTATTCTTCTGGAACCTGTTATGAGTCTGGCAGCTGAGTTCAGTGTGACCTTTAATGGGCCAACTTTACTTTGAGTAGGCCAGCAAGAGTGGCACTCCCATAATCTAATCGGGAGATGACCAGAGATTGTACTGCTAATTGAAAGTCCATAGGGGGCAGGAAGGGTTTGATTTTCTTTAGAATGTTAATTTGGTGATTGGCTCCTCTGATGGTTGCACTAATATAATCTTGCATATTAAGATGTTTGCCCAGAGTAATGCCTAGCGATCGAGTAGAGCCAATAATGTGGGGGGAGCAGTTGAACGCTGTGAGTTGTTTGATCCAATCTTCTACGGAGGCTGAGAGATAGTGGGGGGCGATCAAAGGGAATTCAGTTTTGAGGGTGTTGAGCATGAGGTGATTGTGGGTCAGCCATTGTTGGGTTTTCAACAAAGTGCCAATGAGTGTTTTGATATCATCAGGTGAGGAGATTATCAGATACAATTTTGTATCATCAGCATACATGTGGTAATGGATGTTTGAGTTCTTTAAAATGTCCATAAATGGTTCCATGAACAAGTTGAATAGCGTGGGTGAGAGTGTGGAGCCTTGAGGTGCTTCAATTGTTGCCAGTATAATGTCTGATAAGGAATGGTTGATTTGGATTCTCTGAGTTCTGTTTTGGAGGAATGAAGCAAACCAGTTTAAAACAGGACCAGAAAACCATCCTATTTTCGAGAAGGTCAATCAGTCTTTCATGTTTAACTGTATCAAACGCTGATGAGAGATCAAGAAGTATAAGTAGACAGGATTTATTCTGATCAAGTAATCTCATGGCATCATCGGCAATATGTGTCAGATCCGTTTCAGTTCTATGACAAGTTCTGAAACCAGATTGGAACTGTTCAATGTGATTGCAGAGTTATAGGTGTCCATATTTAGCCAGAAGTTTTGCTAGCGCCGGGATGTTAGAGATTGGGTGAAAACTTTTGGAGTCAGACTGGTCAGCATTATTATTATTATTTTTTTAAATTAAGCATGACCTGTCCTATTGTTAGGCTATCAGGGACCATGCCCTGAGAGAGAGATGCTTTGATAATCTTTGTCCATAAAGGGAGTATGGAAGATCTAAGCTCTTAGACAAGAGTAGTGGGCAGAGGATCATTAAAATGGTTGGTGGGTTTTGTGGAAGTCATTATTGTGAGTATATCAATTTCGTCAGGGATTTTGAAGGAGGACCAAGTAGCCTTATTTTTTGTAGTATATCCAGTACGAGGAAAGCTGACCAGGTGCTGCACTGGAAGGAGCCCGGGCTGGTCAAGGCTGATCAATCTTTCTTGTGTTATTGATGAAATGGGCAGAGAACTTATCACCATTAGGTGGTGTTTCCTTATCTACAGAATGTTGTTTAGAATGGCAAGTTGTTTGATGATTTCAAAGAAGTTTTTTGGGTCTGTTTTTGGCATAATCTAGTTGTGACCTGAACTATTCTGCTTTTAACCTTCGGATGTGTTTGTTTTAAGAGCTTCTTACTGCCTTCAGATGCTTGAGTTGAGAGCCAGCTGGGGAGATTCTCCATTAAGCAAAGTCATCACATTAATTGGTGTGTTAAGCCTTAAGTAATGGCCCATTCTCTCCACAGGCTTGAATCCAGAATTCAGATTTAAAATTGTTAAACATAGGCTCATCATCTAAAAACAAGTCAATGTTGGAAAAATAATATTCAAAGCAACCTCTTTGATAAAACAAAGTCATAGTTATGCTGCAAGTTAGTGCGTATATCAACGGTTAAGTGTTGATATGTCACACCAGTTGCGGTAGTCGTGGGTAAATAGGTCCATGTATAACAATCTTTTGCTCCAAAACTTTGGAATACTCATGTAATAGTCTAGAAAGCACATTCTCAGATATGTTCCCCTAAGATCCATCTTTATGTAAAATCTTCATGTTAAATCTACGTTGGTCCTTTAACTTGGCCAGGCCAGGTTTAGTTTTGGTTGAAGCATGCTCGATAGAAGCGTTAAGACTTACTACTAACCCAATCATCAATATGTCTATGGCAAATACCGCTATCAATATTAGCACTCTACAACTTTTCAGTGTACCTGACACTGTGGTTTCTCTCAAGTCAAATTGCAAAGAAAAAGAAAAATCAAAAATGTACTTGTTGATTCTACTGTGCAAATCTGCAAAATTTTCAGTTTGCTTTCAGTTTAATTCTGTTAGTACAGTTGACTTCAAGATTAGACACCTACAGTCTTCAACTGGATACTCAAAAGGGCCAAAAATCCCACTCTTCTACTGAGACCCAGTGGCGTACAGTAATATTTGGAAGTGGAGGAGCGCCGGAGCAAAGTGGATGTTTTAACACAGTGTGATAAATGCCTTTAGTCTCAATACCAAAGCTCTCAGTCATGGCTCATTAACAGTGTTTTATTTAAAACGGGCCATGATTGAAAGCTCGGAACTTGAGGCTGAAGGTAGTGCGAGTTTCTCACAGTGCCTGTCAGTGAGTCAAAAAAGTAAATAATAATAAAATAAAAATAATTACTTACCCACAATTCCTGACTGTCTTTTTTTACAGTCCCAGCGCGAGTCTCGGAGCCTCAGACAACTCCCCTCTACCACTCCAAACGGTGCTCTCATGCTTCTGATAGTTTTAGCAGGCTGGCTCGACGTTCCTTTAAGCACTGGGGACCAGTGCCTTCTCTCCACCCTGCTGTTTACGAGAGCTTGGGTTGGAGAGGTTTAAAGTGCACATGTGAGACTAGCCATCGCAAGACAGCCGGCCAAAATTACATGCTCACTTTAAACAGGAGTGGGCACCACTCTTCCCCTGCTGCAAATTAGCAGCAATGGCTCCGCCCCGCCCTGACTCTTGGCTCGGACTGAGAGCAGCAGTGAAAAATAAAATGGTAACAAATACATTTTATTACCATTTTATTTTTCACCTCTGCTGATCTTGCAACGGGTGGGGGGGTCGCTCCTCCGCCCTATTGTAGGAACTGCCACTGCTGAGGCTTATGGACCTAATATCTTTACTGGATACTCAGGACACAAAACATGAAACTTCTATGTCTGTACAAATGTGGCTTGACTTCAGTCAGTTAAAAATATCAATCAACCTTCATTGTGGTAGCACTATTCATGAGGGCTTTTCAAAAACACTTTAATGATTCTCAGTCTTATCAGCTTTCATATCAGGCTCACTCTAAACAAAGTAGTTCAACTCAGGAGCTGAGTACCTTAGATTAGGCACTCTTTGTCTCTTTGATCTTCTGACTGCCCACTGTCACTATCACCTAGTTCAATTGTCTCTGCTTCTTCTCTGATCGTTTCTGGGATGTGTTCCTCTGACACAGCAGCTCTCGGTCTCTCACCATTCTTCAGCCATCTAGCTCTCCTCTGCTCTCCTCTGGCTGATGTGCTTGCACCTTCTTCCAGCTCAGGTTTGCACATTCTCAGATTCAACTGCTTGGTCCACTACTGTTACCGTTGGCTCATTCACCATAGGCTGTACACTTGCCTCAACTTGACTTTGAGACTCTCATGTGCTATCTCTCCTTTTTCTGAATGTTTGTTCTGTGCTGGAGTTTGTCTCTTTGAATCAGTGGTTGTTGTCTGCACTTCTTCACCTGCTTTCTCACTCTTTCGGTGTGGTCGACATGAATCTAGTTTGGCAGACCCCACTCTTCACAGCAGTGTTCGTCATGAGGTTGACCTGGATAGAAGCTTGCCAGCAGGTGTAAACGCACAAATCAGGTACACATATCTGATAATGAGAGACAGCAATCAAACACAGTTGTGGCGGTATATTTATTTAAGCTTTAGCCTGAGAGATGCAAAGCATTCGGCAAATATACTCTGCCAGACGCAGATGCTGCGATCTACTTGTATCATTTAAGCAACATTGACATATATTGAAATACCTGAGTCAGACATGCATGCACATAATAGACTGTGCAAGTTAAGCTGAAGTAAAATATTGACAGGAATCTTATGAAAGCATGAATACATTCTTACAGTGCTGAGGACAGGAGTAGTTTTGACATCTGCTGTTTTTTGTCCTATCTTATCTACCTCTTATCTACCTAATCCTTCAGTTCTTGAAAACAAGGAGAAACTGACAAAAATAAACAGTTCATGGACATTTTTCCTCCTCCGCCTAACTGCAAAATCCAGGTTTTGTATAGCTGCAGCGTTCATGAAATCATGATGAAGAGGACAACATGAAGGGCAGTTGTTCAGTCTCTCATTTATGCTCCCACACGGGGCTCTAGGCACAACTTTTTGATGTGCTTCTTTACCAGGATCTAAAATCTTATACTTGTCGTGACTGTCTTGTCTTGGAAGTGGGGGCGGCAAGTCAACCTGGGGAGAGATTGAATGCACCACATCAGCCAATTCTTTGCTCTAGTCAAGAATCTTATCATCCGTTATATTCACAAGCACAGCTGCATGGGCCGCAGGAAGTCTCATAGTTCTCCCCATCATGATATCGGTGGAGGGAGAGTCCTGTCCTCCGATCAGGAGTGCTTCGGAAGCTCATCAGAACCAGGAGACACCATCTGGCCATTTCAAAGAAGTAGAAGCGCACACCTAGACTAGTCATGATTTTATCGTCCAATTGACCGGCTCCCCCACTCCGGACACCTCTGGCCTGTAGCTACAGTTAAATCTCTGCTCTATCTGTTGTGCAACACACAGCAGTTTCATAATTTAATTCTTGAAATAGATGCCTTGATCTAATTCCACAGAAACTATTAGGCCAAACCAAGGAATCTATTCCCTCAGTAATAATTTGGCCATCGTGAGACTGTCCCACCTTCTAGTAGGGTATGCCTCAACCCACCCGTAAAACAAGCATACTACCACCAAAATATAGCAGAGTCCATTGCAGATGGGCATTTCCACAAAATCCAATTGCATATTTCAGAATTCTGCCATCCTGCCACTTAATGTCACTCAGTAGGGCCCTTTACGAACCTGCCTTTGTATCAGTCTAGGTCAATAAACAGATCAATACTTACCATTCTTAGGTTCGCTTCAACTTTTAGTCCAGGTTTCTGTTCCATGTCCCTGATGCATTATGGTCCTTGTAGTTCCCTTTATCCTCAGACCCTACCTAGATCACATCCTGGTGGTTGTTTCCTGTTCACTAGACTTGTTCCTGGATCATAATTTATTCTGACCCATTTATATTTGCATTCTGGACCCTTCTCTATATTATTTCCAATCCATACCCTGTTCCAGATTTTCCTATTCCTTGCCTTGTGTTTCCTGGTTCCCCTGTTCTTCCCTTCTCCAGATACCAGTTCACCCTTCCTTTCTTTGGTGGTTCCTTGATTCCCTAAACCTGATTAAGTCCTTGCAACTGGCTTCCTCCCTGCACCTGTGCTGTTCCCCTGAGCCTCCGGCTATTCCAGCCCTGTGAGCGCAGAGTGCATGGCTTGCAACTCACTTTTGTTGAGTCTCCTTGTTCTCTGTTGTGTTCCTGCTGTTGTTATTACAGACTTTTTCTTTGGTTCTGTTTTCCTTATTTCCTGAACCCATTTTTCTGTTTTTGTCTATTTGTAGTATCTGTTTCTGTCCCTTGTTTTCCTGCATCTCTGTTCCTGTGTTAGCCATTGATCATAGTCTCCTGTCTGCATTCTTATTGATCTGCCCTGTTATATGCAGACTCCTTGCCTTGTATTCTGTGTTCCTGTTTGTCTTCATATTTCTGTGTTGCCTTGTTTGAGTGTAGATCTTTCCTAGCTTGCTTTTGTTATTTCAACTCTATTTATTCCAGTCCTGTTCCTGAACCTGATTCCAGTCCTGCTTTTTCCCACGCCCAGTTTCTGTTTTGGTCCTTCTTAATCTGTTCCCTGTTGGTCTGTCTTGTGGTTTCATTGTAATTCGGTTTGTCTTAGCTTCCAAGGGTGCCAGTTAGACTCCAAGGCTTATGCCTTTGGCACAGAGGACTACCCTGCACTCCTTCTCCATAGGAGCTGCTAGGTATCTCCCAGAACTCGGTGAGATTAATCTGCTCCATTTATGATAGTTTGTCTATTGTTTCCCTGCTTACCTTCCTGTTGTTAGTGCTTGTTTTCCCTGCAGACTTCAAGTTCCCTATTCACTGCCTGTTCCAACCTGCTTCAGTCCTCAGCTTCTGCCCTACTTCCATTCCAGCCTTCAATACTCTCTTATTTATATTACATTCCAGTTATCCAGGCCTGTCCCAGTCTTACCCAGCTAGTCTCCTGACAGATCACCCTGCTTGAACCCTGACAGCATATGGTTAAAGGGACCACCTGATCTCCTATGTGACTCATGGTCATGACTCTGCTCCTGCCCACATTTAACTGCTGGCAAGTAACATACTAGTGACACAAACTTGCTGCAATGACACCGAAATGGGGATTATACCAGTTTGTCTTAAAGAGACAGATCATAGCATCTCTCCTTATATGGGTGGGAACGTGGAAATGCCTAGCCCTAGGGGACAATGTAGCTCAAGTAAAACAGGTCTTTCATCTGACTAAACTCACACCTCATCCTGATTCTTTGCACATCCAGACCTCACCCACTTTTCCTTCTATGTCTCTGGGGCTTCATCTTGTTATGCCCTTAACTATTCCCCAGTATCAATATTGCTCAGCAGCATGTTTGGACCAGCATCATTTTCAGATTCACGTGAATCTTCATGATTGAATGTACTGGGCTCAAGAGTGCAGTACTTTGACATTTCACCCGCATAGTGGTTTCCGGCAGTCAGAAAATCCCATCTGCTCCACATTTTACAACAGCTACTTTTCTATGCAATTGTAATGCTGGAAGCAAGTCCATGGCATATTTGCCGTTTCTTATGGGGAACCAGAGGAAGACAAGAAACCTCTCTGTGACCATAACTGTCTGAAATCATGGGCCACGCCAAAACTGTATTGACTGCTGTACTGTACTGTGCTGACACTCAAGATGCTGGAAATGCAACATGTTCTGGGAAGAGAGATCACCTGTGCAGAAGTTACATTGTTCAAATAGGAGGCTTCCACAACACCTTCTAAGGTGCACACACGATAGGCTGCTTTCAGAACTCCTCGTCTATCTCATAAGCAAGAGCTGGCCAGAAACAAGGTAAAATCAGGGTCTTCCAACAGGACGTCTCAAATGTCAGGTCTTGGTTTGATGCACAATTCAGAAACATCTAGAAAGTCACGGTCGACCCCATCATCCTTTGAATCATTCACAGGGTATGGCAAAAGTATAGCAGGGTTCAGCACATTACATCACTTTAGAGATGCATTCTCTGTAGCTAAAATAACTTGTTCATATTCAGTGGGCCTGCTGTTTGTTGTGCTGTGTTCAAGTACGGGCGAAACAAGATCTCATCTGAATGTGGAACGTTAGTGTTGGAAAACGGCACTCTCTGAAGGAACACCCTGAACCTTTTGCCTTCCTACTCCTCTTTTTCTGACCTTTTTGTTTGCCTTAGGACTCTGAGCTCTTTACCACTGCTGACCAGTGCTAAAGTGCATGTGCTTCTCTCTTAAAGATAGTGACATTGGTGTATACCCAATTGGCATATTTAGTTTACTTATAAGTCCCTTATAAAGTGTTATACCATATACCAAGGGCCTGTATTATAAATGCTACTAGTGGGCCTGCAGCACTGGTTGTGCACCCAAACAAGTAGCCTTTCAAACCTGTCTCAGGCCTGCCATTGCATGGCCTGTGTGTGCAGTTTACTGCCACTTCGACTTGGCATTTAAAACTACTTGCCAGGCCTTATACTCCTCTTTTTATTATACATAAGCCACCCCTAAGGTATGCCCTAGGTAGCCCTAAGTACAGGGTGCTGTGTAAGTAAAAGGTACAGGATGTACTGGTACGTTTTGCATGTCCTAGTAGTGACAAACAGCTAAATTTGATTTTTACTACTGTGAGGCCTACTCCTCTCATAGGCGAACATTAGGAATTCATTAACACACTTTTTAGATGTAATTCCTGATTAGAAAGGAGTAGCTACATCATGTTTCATATCCTTGGAATGGTAATTATAATGTTGGATATAATATTTCTATTTTAGAAATGCCACTTTTAGTTTTAGAAAGTGGACATTTCTCTGCTCTTACTGCTCTGTGTGCCTTGCAGCCTGTCTCCAATACACGGCTGGGGTAGGTGACAGCTACACTTTGTGCATTCCCTCTAGACAGCCGCAAACACAGGAAGGGTGGGTGTGACAGAGAACTCATCTGCATTCATCTGCATTCTGATAGTTCTTCCTGGGCAGGAAGATAAGGGGCAGTTGACACTTACACCCGAATAGGCAGTGTCCTGTTTCCTACAGAAAGGACTGATTACCCCCTACTTATATTCTGGAGCCAGTGCTGGGAAAAAAGGGGGATCTGTTTACTTCAAGGGCTGGCTTTGAAGTCACCCCCACTTCAAATGCACAACTGGATATACGTACTGGGCCTCTGACCCTACAAAGACAGTTACACTATTGGACTTGTGAAGAACTCTGCCAGGAGTAAAGACTGCTGTGCTACAAGGACTGCTTACTCTGGCTCTGGAAGAACTGCTTTTCTACTTTGCTGTGCTGTCCTACTGCCTACTGATCTCTGCCCTGCTGCGCACAAGGACTGGACCCATCTCAGGTCAAGGACTGGAGTGACTCCAAGGGCTTGCTGGATTGTCCCCTGTTCTGTAGTCTCAGGGCCATCCAAGATTTCCTTCAGCCCTGCAACACCACCTGGACTCTTCCATCTGTGAATCCTGCCCTGCCAAGTGGTGCCAATCCAGTCCTGGGTCCTTGAAAGATGATTTCGGCTGTACAGAACCATCAAAATAGACACAGTGACGAATATGCACCAATCAGAACTGAAGCATTGCCCTTCGACGCCGACGTAGGAGCTGATCGACGACATCGCATCGACGGACTGCGCAGCTTGATGACAATGGACAGCATGGATCGACGCAGTGCCTGCATCATAAAGAAGTTTGTCGATGAAGCCTTTATCGTCTGCGCAGATCAGAACTGATGCATTGAGTATTTGATGTCGACTCCTCCTCCATCCAAGGAACCTTTTTAGCAGGACCTGCATAAGTCCTGTAGCTGGCCTGCCCTCCATCATGGTCAGCCTGAACCTTGGATTTTCCCTGGTCCACCGCGACCTCATGTAATCCCTAAGTGCTACTTGCTTCTAAGCACTATATTTTTATTTCATCTTTAAAAAATAATTATTGGATTTTTGTTGTTTTGGTCTTGTTTTACTCATCAAAAATATAATTTATTTTTGCTACTATGTGTGGAGTATTTTTGTGGTGTTTTCGTTGTGTTACTTTGTGTGTGTGTTGTACAAATACTTTACACTTTGCCTCTTTAGGTAGGCTTGATTGCTCTGTGCCAAGTTACCAGAGTGTGAGCAAAGGTTATCTTTTAGTGTGAATCCAGCTTACCCCGACTAGAGTGGTGGTTCCTGCTTGGACAGGGTGCATACCTCTGCCAACCGGTAAGGATAGGACTTGTGCAATACCATATACCAGGTCAGGGTCATCATTGGCA
The DNA here is from genome assembly GCA_963921515.1 of Calotriton arnoldi. Taxonomy (NCBI): domain Eukaryota; kingdom Metazoa; phylum Chordata; class Amphibia; order Caudata; family Salamandridae; genus Calotriton; species Calotriton arnoldi. The sequence goes on from CAWUFW010020386.1 coordinate 52,687, forward strand.
TTGATGCTAATATATTAGTGCAGGAAGATGCGACATGAGGACGTGCTAAACGTTGGCTGACATACACAGCTATGTATAGCTGCCAATATTGACCCTGACCTGGTATCAAGAATGTACATGTACAACCAATAGACACAACTTACTAGTTGGAAGATGTCCCAGAATTTTATGTAGGAGAATCACTTTTGAGTTATACTGCAGACTGGTTTGAGCCCTGCATTACATGTCGGAATATAAAACGGGATTTGTTTGCCCTGAGGAAGCCTATAACCGAGCGAAACACGTTGGCTGCACACAACTGTATTACTTACAGAAGATTTTGAATACAGATTCAAAGAATCAACGGAAGGACCTCTCTGTTTATCTGTTTTGGTCATATGTGTCACTTTAACGTCACTCATTTTCTTTTGTAAAGTTGGCTTTCACATAACTCCTCGGCACTTCAGAGGGAAAACGGAGTACCCAAAGCAGCAGTACAGCAACAGGAGGGGGCTGAAGGGGGAGGACCCCAGTGCCACGATCAAGACCGTGTCCTTGGCACCCCTGCTGCTCTTTCCAGTTCAGGCCTGTAAGTTTTAAGCTTCCCAACAATCCCAGTGCCCCAATCCGGGTCTCTGGGATGTACACCAAGTTCGGCCTGTCGCGGCCACAGGACTCAGCAGAGACAAAGCCCATCACAGTCAGATGAGCGTTAGCTACGGAGGTCGCAGTCAGAGCCACTGGCGCTTGCCAGGGTTCCTATTCACCCAGACACAATTCACATCAATGGGGGACCCCCCTTGCGTTCTTAGTGTTTGGACAAGGTCCCTAGTCAGAACGTGGGACCTGCTGTGCACCTACGCAGAGCGAGGCTGCGGCCTCACCAGTCCGTCCGCTCAGCTTGGTGTGTCTGTCTCACCTCTTCACCACCGCTGAAGGGGCGCTCCTCACCGGGCCCCCTTCAGCCCCTAGGTGCCTTAATGCTGAGTCTCCTGGTCTCGCCGAGTCCCACTGCCTCGACCATGGGCCTCGCCCCGCCGCCAGGGATGATTGCAGCAGATTCAGGCATTGCTTCTGAAGGGTGCAGGCATCATGTTCAGCCCCCCACAAGGCAGTCAATGGTCAGGCTGTTAGTGATCAGGGCGGGGGGTCCGCCCGGTCTCCCAAATCCAGCTCGACGTCGCTGGTCCTGGCCCTGAGGCCCGCTCTTTCTCAGCCCTGAGTGGGCCATTGTCTCAGCCACAGCGCAGCTCTGCCGGCTGCAGGTGCACTCAGCCTTCGGCTCAGGATGCCAAACACGGTTGTTCTCTCTCTCCGCCGTGCACTATTGTTTGGAAGTCGGAGGTGCCTGATGTCAACCACCGATATTTGCTCAAAACAGGCAGGATTGCCCCGGGGACAGATGGCTACAGGGGGTTACAAATGCAGGACAGTGGAGATCCTTAGAGAGTGACCACCATCTTCTGCGGCCAACCCATGCCCATGGAGGCTGTGGAATTAACCAACATTATGGGAACCAATGGGTTGTTCGTCCTGTGGTGGCACAGACACCCCTCGACCATTGAGGGCGCATACATTTTCACTGTACATAACTTTTGGGCATGGCTGGTGTACTAGCTGGGCTCAGAAGATATATTCTCTTGGACAAGGAAGGTTGAGCACCTTCTGCACATGTACTCTGGTCACGCTCCAGTAAAATAGATAATTGAGATACCAGCATCCAAACACCAAGCATTTACTTGGCACCTATCCCCAATATCACTACTCAACACTTCTTTTAGGGAAGAGATTACATGAGAACTTTGTTATATGAAACTCTGTCATTACGGTGAGCATCATGTGGGAAGCTTTTACGGCCTATATCGGCAGAATATGTATCGCCAAGCAACATGGGATCTGTAATCTCTATGTGTGAGGCTGTATAGGCTAGAATCTGAGATCAAGGGTTAGAAGAGCATTCAGTTTGCTGCACTGAGGCAGGGACTGAAACACTTACATAAGGATGCAAGGGTGAGGGCATATGGGGAGGAGGAAAGGCTTGGCAGAACCTTGACTGCACTACTGCACCAGCCGAGAGCACCTCAGGCCATAGTCCAGCTAGAGGGGAATGATGGACCCGTTATGTGAGGCAGACAAGATACTGAAGACATTTGTAAACTGCTACACTAACCCATACATGTCACATACATCTATACCCTTTGACGACTACACAATTTATTTTGACCGTATAGCACTGGCATGGTTAGAGGGACTGAGATGGCAATTTTTGTGCACGCCCATCACTCTTGGCAAAAAAACAGCTGCAATCTCTGGACTCCCCATGTGCAAGGCCCTTGGGTATGAGGATTTCCCGTCTGAGTTCTACAAAGCCTACTCCCACCAGCTAGTTTTCCAGCTCCTGCAAGTGTAGAGTGGAGCACTTGAGAGGGGCACAGTCCCTCCCTCATTCAAAGAAGGTGCCCTCTTAGCACTACTGAAACCAGACAAACTTCCTTTGGATTGTGATTCATACTGACCTTTATCCCTCATTAATGTAGATGCCAAATTACTTGCTAAGGTGCTCGCAAATGTACAACTACTCCTATTACCGGACTTGGTCCTCCCAAACCAAGTGGGGTACATACCTGGCAGGTACACATCATACAACCTCAAAACCTTGTTTGCCCAAGAGCACTAGTTAAATCCGGAGTTTACTGTGGTAGCAGTCTTTTTGGACACATATAAGGCAGCATTTCCAGGTTGCCAGATGATTTTTGGTGGGTCAGGAAAGTCTGAGCGATAAAAGATGCCTTTGAATTCTGTGTTTATCTTGTCACATTTGCCAGTGGTTCAACGACAGAGGTCAAATGTTAGGCTATGTTTTCTGACAAAATGGCCATTTACTTTTCTTTCTCTGACTACACAGGGAGAGGAGTTTTTAAAGTGAATGATGTGATAATCTTGGGTAGTACAGAGAGTGTGAAAGAAAAAGCTGTAGGATGTTATTTTGTTTGCAACGCACAACAAAATGTAAATACTTGTATATGAACTGTACAGTGGCGTAACGAAACTTGAGGGGGCCCCCCTGCAAAGTACATGGAGGGGGCCCCCCATTCTCCGCGCCAGTCAAGAGCTATCAGGCCAGCGACCCGCCATACTGCAGGGGCTCACCCCAGCCATAAAAAAAAGATTTTGGTTCCTCCATTGGTCACATCCGCCCTCTTATTGGGCGATTTACATACATCAGTATATACTGCTGCTGCGCCCTCCAGCAAAGTTACATAACTCTGCCTCCAGCCGGCCCACCAAACACATCTTCCTACTTGATGACCCACCTCCAAGCGAAACCTGCTCAGTTAACCACCTCTAAACACAGACCACTGCCGTCGTGCCTGCTACTAACTCATCCATTACACTCTACCCTCACCCCTATGAAACCCGCAGTTATGCTTTTCCGCCCACCTTTAAAACCACCCCTCGGATGTCACTGCAATCCCGTGACCGCCGCCCACTGCTCCCCTGTCCACCACCGACAGAAAGACTGATGGCCGGTCCCCATCTAACCACTGCCTACCAGCACAGACAGAGCCTTTCAGCTGCTGCTCTCCCCAATGCCACTGTGGTAGTTTAAAACATGTTAAACAATCTCTTCAACTGACCACCTCAAAACAGTTCTTCCTGCTAGCCTCTACGGCACCAAAGCCGTTCCTGCTACTTTTCATCCGCTGCATGATGCACACAATAATACTAAATGTACAAAGGGTCTGATTTTTGTTTCCTCATGCCAACATTAATTTACACTATGTACCCCACTAAACTATACCTCCTGTCAAAGGCAGCCTGATCCCATATGTAGCACCAGTCAGCAAGTACCCCAAGGACAAACACCAGAGAGAATGCGCGATTCATGTAATTAAACCTACAGTGACAACGTAGCATTTCCCCACCCACTGTCAGCCCAGCGAAGTCTGCAACCAGACAGTAGCCATCAATACCGGAAACTTCTAAAGCGCATTTCCACTTCCTTTCATTGGCAGCTCCTGATACATATACCTATGCCTTCTGGGCGGCATCTACCACAGACCACAGCATTCTTTGTCTCCCTAACACTAACCGAATGCTGTCGGTGAACGCTTCTCTTCCCCCTTCCTTACTAATAACTACTGGAGGATAACAAGAATAAAATATAGTATTTTCTTATGCAAATAGCGTATCAAGCACTTGCTGCCCGCAGTCCTCACCAGATCCACACGTATCAATATTTTGCTATTGCACCATCCTGTCAACCCTATTATTATCTGGAGATGTTTTTTATCCCTTCTGTGAACTGGGAAAAGCAATACCTTGCATGAAAACAAGTCCCTTTAAAACCTTTGCTACTTATACAGGCTGGCAAAGCACGTACTTGTTTTACTAACTGTCGTTGTAGAGCAAACAGGTAACTCATTCGAGGACTGGAAATACTGCTTAGAAGTGTGGAAGTTAATACTGAGACATAGGATGATTTTTTGCATGTCTGCCAGACACTCGTTCTTCCATGCATGCGCACACAATGCAACAATACAATTTAGCTTAACAAATTGTTCAGAAATATACCGGAAGGTAAAGAAACAGCCCATATTATTTTTACAAAGAAAAATAGACAATCGTCAACTTTATACCCCATGACATAAAAGCCTTAGCGTGCACAGCTTGTCCAAATCCACGCTACCTAATTCTACCACACACAGCACATTTGAACATCTCATAATTCTATGCCACACAATTCAACTATAAATAATTTAATTCAACAACAGTCCACACCACATAATTCCACATCACATAATAACATTCCACACAACTTAATACCACTCCAAACCACATAATTACACTCCACACAACACAATTCAACTACACTTAATTCCACTTCAACCTATATAATTACACTTCACACAACATATTTACACTCAACTCCAAAACACATAATTACCCTCCACAAAATACAACTCTGCAACATGCTGCATAATTCCACTCCGCACAATTATACACCACACCATGCCACATAATTCCACACGTCACCCAATTCCACAATTCATCCCCACACAATTCATCACACAACATAATTACACTCTACATAATACCACTCAGCACCACATAATTAACCTCCACATAATTATGCTCTACTCCATACTGCATAAATACACTCCACATAAATCCAGTCTATGCCACGTAGCAACACTCCACATAACTACACTTCACACCATGCCTCATAATACCACTCAACATAATTTTCACTCAACACCGCACACTTTCACGTCACACAATTCAACTCTACACATTTCCATTCCACACCACATAATTCAACAACAAACTACATAATTCAAACCAACAACACAATTACACAACACACCACATTCATCCAATCTACACCACAAAATTCCACATCATGCTACAATATTTAATAGCACACCACATAAGTAAACTCCACTACATACCACTCCACAACACAAAATACCATTCCAGATAATCCCACTCCAAGACACACAATCCCACTCCATGACACGCAATCCCACTCCACATAATTCCAGTACACCCAATACCACATAATTACACTGCACACCATGCCACATTATTTCACTACACAGATCCAATCCACACAACACAATTCCACAACTAACAATTCCAATTCAAACCACATATGTCCACTTGACACCACACACATTCACTCCACTCCAAACAGAAAACGCATAGGCAAAATACATTGTCCTTTACAACGTCACTAGTTCTAACTCTCACAAATGCAAGACCAATTGCATTGCAAATGCTTGTTTACCTTCCAATGCGTCCCAGCAGATCTTGTTCCTGGAGCTGCAAACATTCTCCTGCCCAGTCAGCACTGTGCTGCCTCGTCCCTTCTCAGAGGAGCAGTGCCCTGTGGAGAATGCTCTCTCTGAGGGCCCCCACCCCCATCCTTTTTCCGGGCCTGGCTCTGACTGAAGAGAAACAATGTAAGTTGTTACTTTGTTTCTCTTCAGTCCTGCGTCAGGCAAGGAGCTCAGAGCAAGCTGTACACTGCAGCTGCTTTAGAGCAAGATACACACAGCTCTCTATAGATGAGCTGAGGGGGCCACCTTCACGTACTGAAGACTGGGGGGCTGCGGGGGTGTCTGTTACGCCCCTGGAACTGTAAGCATTCAGCAGTCAGGAAAGTGAAAATGAAGCACATTTTTTTTGTTATTCTGCAGTGTACTGGAAACGAAATTTGAATAGGCTCAAAACAAATCAAGACACTTTACTCGGTGATGCACAAATGATAAATATTCACGAAATCCCGATTTTCAGGCATTATGATTTGTATGCTATATAGTTTAATCAATAAAATTGTATGTCTGTGCAAATATTTTGGCCATTTCAATGGCTACACAATGCTTTAGTTACATTAAAAAATCGCCCTGCCTCATGTCCATTAAAGGTAGAGGGCCGTGAAAGCTTGTTGTTCTACAAATTGGGTCGTGGTTCTAAAACGTTTAGGAAGCACTGCTCTAAGGTGTTCAACTATCTGGAATGGGGTTTCTTGTTTGCAGTTCTGGCCAGAATGGGGCTACCAAACAGCTTTATTAGCTGAGTAAGACTGTTATTCACACATCCAACAGCTAGAATCCCACTGAACGGCCTACCATCGGGTCCAATACCCTTATGCAGGGGCACCCGTCATGCTCTCTACTCTCTCCGTTATTTTATACCCTGGCATTGGAATCCTTGGCTTGCTCAATCAGGCAATTACATGCACAACAAGGCCCAAAATTCTGCCCTCCCAATTTAATAGTATCCCTTTACACAGACAACATTATCCTATACCTGCAAGACCCAGCTTGCAACCTAAGCCCTGTCTTAATTCATGCCATTGAAACTGCTAACGAGCGTAACTATTTATTGGAACATATCAACAGTTTTTCCTCTAACACTTAACACCCCAATTTGCCAAATAGAATCTCCCCTTCCCTGGTGCTGAACATCAATGAACTACCTAGGGGCATGGAATAGCCATGATAAGCAGAGAGTATTAACAGTAATAAGTCATGCAACTCTGAACTCCAACAAGTGTCTAGTTTTCAAGCTTCATTAGTGCTTTTCGCTATGCAAAATCGAGGCCCATAAAGTGCTGACTGATGAATCGAAATCTACAACTGATGCTAGTCAACAAATCAATAAATTTAAATAACGTCAAGCACATTAGGCCCCACAAGAAAGACAGAGAGTGATTAAGGTTTTAAACCATTAAGGTTTATTAAAGGTTAAAAATGTTTATGGATTAAAAATCATAGAATTAAATATTTGATCAGCAATCATTAAATTAACACATTAATCAATATAAAGTTCAAATCAATCAAATCCATATAAGTAAAAGGATAAAATATTTTAAATTTGTGTCAAAGGAAAAAGTGAAGTAAATCAGTTCTCCCACAATTTCTGGAAAAGTTCTGCTCTGCACTAACTTAAATCATACAATTCTAACATTTGTTACACTTACACAAAGTTCTTATAAAACAATTCTAACATGTTAAGGCATGCAGATACAATATACGCTCATTAGTTTCACAGGATCCTACACAATGAAGCTTCTCTAAGCGTCCTTCAAACTTAGTTATCTGCAGCAAATGAGATACATTGGACCAGGCTGAACTCTGCAGGTGCACTGTTGCAACTCATTAAAACATTCTGCAGTTATCACGTAAATGAAAATATTTCACATGAGATAGTAAGCAAAGGCATATTGCATTTGTTAATTGTGAGTTCAGCTTCTCCTAGAAATAAAAATACACATGTGATATGAAACAAGATGGCTCCCAAACGTTAGCCATCCTAAAGTCAGGCCTGCATTAGCTATGGCCATTCTAAACATGAATAATACGCAGTTAATACCATTTGTGTGTTTACATGTTAAAATCGATAAAATGCAAAACATTTGATATGGAAAATAAGCCGATTGGTACCACCATTGGTAAAAGTGCAGTATGTCTCTGGGAAGATGGCAGTCTGCACTCGGAGGTCGCACAGTTTCGCTGGTGCCAAATTATTAATATGATCTCTGACATTGGAAAGTCAAAGGATTTCATGATCTTGCTTCTAGATGCTCACTGGTTGGTAGGTGGCACAAGAACAGAGGTCTGGGTCTCACTGCAGGCTGGCGTGGCATTTGTGTGTCGTGTGAAATGGTGCACATGCATTGCTCGCTAACGCGTTGGTGTAACAGGAGCTCTTAGTGACAGCAGCACACATGGGCAGCTTGTGAGCAGTAGTAGCTACTGGTTTCGGTATCTGCCAAGGCTCATTTTGTAATGGCAACAGTAGCGTCCTCGCCAGTCCGGATACATGCAAAGGATCACGCCACACATAGAGCTTGGTATTACACATCTTTATTCGTCAGCATGTAACCGTTAACTGAACGTTCTACATCATGAATTCTATTACCGACACCCATGCACTTACGTCACTGTTGTACAGAGTCCGTCGGGAATCTAAAGGGTCCCGTCATCTTTAACTCACAAGATACTACATCTCCTCCTCTGTTAAATAAAGAGTGCAAATAATACATATATACAGCACAACTCTTCAATAAGTCGTTTTGGTGCTCGAATCAATCACCCAGATCTGGTCATGTGAGGCTGCAGAGATACTGGAGAATTGTCCATGACTGGCACTGATGACAGAGACATTGGTGCAGTCGTTTGGCTCTCCGGATTCTCAGGTGGATAAGTCTCACTACAGACATTTTCAGTTGGGGAATGTTAAGACAGGTGCTTGAAATGCAAAGAATCTTGTGTAATGGACTTTTCAGGATGGTGAGCAGTCACCATGTGTCCTTTACTAGTCACAACCCTCAGTAGGTCAGCATCAAAAGGAGCATCAGACTTGCGTTTCCGTCTGACAATTACTTGGTCTTCTCTTTTGAACACAGTGCTCTGAGCACAGGATATCTGTCCGCATAGGTCTTCATTTTATGTTTGTGAGACGAATCTGTGGTGCAAAGTTTATCAATGTCAATAGATCTTTCAGTGGTCCATTGTGGCAAATTGGTTCCTATTGCTCTTCCAAACATTAAGATGGCAGGGCTTTCACCCATAGTAGAATGGGGGGTTGACCTGAATGCACGAAGGGTCGACTGAGGAACTGATTTGCGTTCAAGCTTTTCCAACGCAGCGCGCTGAGTGGTCTGCTTGAGGGTGCTCATAAATTTCTCGACAACAACATTCGCCTGTGGCTAGAACGGCGTGCTTTTCTGATGCTTGACATTTAGATGAGTGAGAAAATCTTTAAATTCTCAAGTATTGCAAGGTGGGCCATTTTCAGATTTAAAAATCGAAGGAATACCCCATGCTGCAAAAATACTTTCTAATCTCTCAATGACTCTATCATGAGTAGTTGACGACAGATCTTCTACAAGGCAAAAACAAGAATATTCATCAACAAAGAAATCAATTGCAGCCTTTTCCCATGCATGCTTTGGAAGATCAGACATGTTTAACTGATGCAGGGATGTTTTGGATGACAAGCAGTTGCACAAATCAATCAATCAATCAATCAGGGGAATTGTAAGCGCGCTACTCACCCGTGAGGGTCTCAAGGCGCTGGGGGGGGTGGGTCCGCAGATCTGTCTAGCCGAAGAGCCAGGTCTTGAGGGTCTTCCTGAAGGTGTTCAGGGAGGGGGCGCGTCTGATGTCTGCCGGTAGCTTGTTCCAGGTCTTGGCTGCAATGTGAGAGAAGGATCTTCCGCCTGCTCTAGCTCTGTGGATGCGTGGGGTTTCGGCTAGTGCGAGGTTGGACAATCGGAGGTTTCTTTTGGGTACGTGGAAGTTGATTCTGTCGTTGAGGTATTTGGGTCCGTTGTTGTGCAGGCATTTGTAGGCGTGAGTGAGGATCTTGAAGGTGACTCTTTTCTCCACGGGGAGCCAGTGGAGTCTTCATAGGTTTTGGCTGATGTGTTTGTGCCGGGGGATGCCGAGGACGAGTCTAGCGGTAGTGTCCTGTATTGTCTGGAGTTTGCGGAGTAGGGACTTGTTGATGCCGGCGTATAGGGTGTTTCCATAGTCCAGTCTGCTGGTGATGAGTGCGTGGGTGACTGTCTTCCTTGACTCGGGGGGGATCCATTTGAAGGTCTTGCGGAGGATGCGGAGGGTGTTGAAGCACCTGGAGGTGACGGCGTTGACCTGTCGGTTCATGGCGAGTGATGAGTCGAGCACGATGCCAAGGTTTTTGGCGAGGTCTGAGGGGGTGGGTGGGTTTCCGAGGGCGGTCGGCCACCAGGTGTTGTTTCATGCTGAAGGGGTGGTTCCAAGGACGAGGACTTCTGTCTTCTCGGCGTTGAGCTTCAGGCAGCTATTGGTCATCCAGACTGCGACGTCTTGCATTCCTATCTGGAAGTTGAGTTTGGCGGTGGTGGGGTCTTTAGTGAGGGAGAGGATGAGCTGGGTGGCGTCAGCGTAGGAGACGATGTTGAGGCCGTGTTGACATGCCCTTAACTCTTTTTCAACTCTTTGATCAAGACGAGGGAACCACACTCGGTCCCCTAGAGCTCGTTTTGTAGGCCAGTTCAATCACTTGTTGTCTCAGACTCTCAGGTATGACAATTTGCGACCCTGGTAAGATGATTCCTTCGGGGGTAACTGAAAGTTCTTCCTGCATATTTTTAAATTTCTGGTATTGAAGGTCATCATGAAGAGGTTGAGTATGTTTTCGCAATGATTGATGTGTAATAATATCTTTGAGTATTAGCAAATCTCTCTCAATGCTCGTGGCAGCAATGATTTGTTCCACTGATATAGCAGTCGGGGTACTGGATTTCATGATTAAGTTAACATAAGCATCAGCTGCTTTACAAGTGGTGCCATGACATGGTATTGGTACGTGAGAAGTAGCAGGGTTTTGATCTTATCCTGGATGATGCACAATCATATAATCATTCTCCTGCAGTCGCAACCCCCACCTTTCACTGCGTGGGGGAATCTTGGTTTTAGGATTGCCGAAAATGGTGAGCAATGTTTGGTATTTGTATTTATAAAAAGAGCATAAAAACCTGAGGCATCAAAGCGCTGAAACTGTAAAGACACAGTAAGGGGGGAAGTCCCTAACCAGGGTAAAACAATAACATAAAAGCGACTTTCCATAAAGCAAAGAGCCATGTTTTTACCTGCCTACGAAAAATCAGATGTGTTCTGGGAGGGAATTCCACAACCGAGGAGCAGCTACTGTGAAGACACGTTCCCCCATCTCACTTTCCTACACCTGGGAATCATAACCTTGTGCTGACCTGCTGATCTGAAATATGTAGTAGGAACATACCAGTTGAAAGCGGTCCTAAGATAACAAGAGCCTTGCTGATGTAGAGCCTTATGAACCATACACAGGGCTTTGAAGGACACCCGCTTCCTTACTGGTAACCAATGTAGAGTTCCCAAGACCTCTCTGACAGAGAAGTGTTTTGGCAGACTTAGGACAAGTCAAGATGCTGCATTTTAAATAATCTGGAGCTTATTTAAAGAGTATTGATTCACATTTGAATAAAGGACATTACAGTAGTCCAAGTGAGATGTGATCAGCGCAATGACCACTGACACCCTAAGCTCCTTATGAAGAAAAGGAAACATTTTCTTCAGAGACTTGATGATCCAAAAATGCAGGAGCTCACCATTTTATTAACCTGGGGGTAAAAAGTCAAGGTGCTATCAAAGATCACCCCTAGGTTTTTGGCTGTGGCCACCGCATGGACAGAGTCCCACAAGTTTCTGGTCACCAACGGTTAGTCCATATAGAGTTTTCAGCTCCAAAAACCACAATCTCAGTCGTCTACCCGTTCATTTTCAGCTGGTTCTCCCTCATCCCGCTGCCAATTTCTGCCATGCAGGCCTTGAACTTGTCCGCCACTCCTTTCCAGTCATCAGAGATGGAAACGATGATTTGGGTGTCATCTGCATAGGATGTCACCTGGAAGCCAAAATAGCGTACCAATTTTGCCAGGGGGCAACATACAAGTTGAATAGGGTAGGGCTAAGGGAGGACCCTTGCAGGATTCCACTGGGAAGTTGAAAGGGATTAGATCAAAAATCCCCACAGCTGACTGTAATAGTCCTGTTTACAAGGAAGGACTCCAGCAGTTTGAGGGCGGCATCCCTCAGCCCAGCCTGTTGCTGCCTTTGCAGCAACAGAGATGGAGAGATGGTGTCACAGGATGTAGACAGATCTAACAGGACCAAAATAGCGGCACCTCCCTGGTATATTTGCCTAAGAATTGAATCAGCAGTCGCCAACAGTGCTGATTCTGTTTTGTTACTCCTCCTGAACCCATTTTGAGAGGGGTCCAGGAGTTCATGATCGAAAAACTACTGGGCCAGTTCCTGATTAATGTGCTTTCCAAGATTTTAGCTGAAGTAGGCAACAGAGAGATAGGGTGCAGATGTTTTAGGTCACCTGTGTCCCCTTCATGTTTCTTCTTGAGAGGGATGACAATCACCTTCTTCCAACACTGCGGTTACATTCCAGACTCCAATACCTGAGAATAAACTTTCTCCAAGGCATCTGTAATTAATTCTGGAGCTAACTGCAATATCCTGGGTGGACAAGGATCATCCGGTGATCACGATTTGATTTGTCCTAAGAGGGGTTTAATTTTCTCTACCAAAAGCAGAGAGAACCTAGCTACCCAGTAGCTAGTAGGCTGTTTAGGAATAATACCTTTCATGCCAGGAGTAGTGAGCCTTTCCTTGGATGCTTCCAACCATGAATCAGCTGGTGACTGGTGGTCAGTGACAACCATAAACTGCTTTCCATCCAGCAACACATGAAAATGCTCACAAGCCCACACCACAGCAAGGATTTTTTTTCAGGTTGTGAATAGGCACGTTCTGTCAATGACAAACTCCAGCTAGCATAAGCCACAATGTATCTTGGTGCAGCAGGATGTTCATTGTGCTGGGCAGGTATGGCACCTAATCCCATTGGGATGGTTTCAACAACAATCTCTGTTTGTAGTTTCAGATCAAAGTATGCAATTTCAGTGGCATTCTCAAACGCATGTAAAAGTTGGTAATACCCTTTATTCGAAAGTGGGAAAATATTTTGACTCTATTCAGCTGTGTAATCATGTCAGCAATGTGCAGACCTGGATATCCTTCTCTTTCAATAACCTTGTTAGCTTGGCGCATATCAATTCAGATACGCACGGCTCCTCCACTGTCCTCTTCGACACTACCACTATGGGTAATACCCATGGCGTCTGACCAGTGTATCGCTCAATGATGTTGTGCTTTAATATTGTCTCAAGTTTTTTCACAACAGCCTTTTGTAAATAAAATACAATTCAACGATGTCGTTGAGCAACTGGATGGATGCCCTCATTTATGTGAAGTTGCACTTTCATGATCTTAAGTCTTCCTAGTCGATGAAACAAGGATGGAAACTGATTCACTCTCTCATGATAGGCATTGACATTGTAGTTTACAGAAATTAGCCCCATGTCAGCAGCAGTACTGAAACTGAGTAAACATGCACATGATGAAGTGCCTTGCAGGACATGAATTGGTGTTGTACTTCAGTCTTTTTGTGCTTCACAGTTGCCATAAACGAACCTTAACTTTCTAGTGGCATTGGAGCAGCCCACGTATACACTTTGGTTTTTGACAAGGTTACACGGGGCACTGGAGACAGCTCATTGTACTTTTTTGCTGGCATAATGTTTATTGATGCACCACTGTCTATGATAAAAGGTATGGAACACCCATTCACCTTCACTGTGATTTTAGGACAGTACCCAAATGAATTTTGCTTCTTCACTTAGCGATCTTGCTTTGACCAGCATTCTTCTTTACAAGAAGCTAATCCTACATGTGCATGTTGCCCAGTGGTAGACATTGACATCACACACCCATCTTCCTCACTGTCACTTGACAATGACGGTGACAAACTTTTAGATGAGGAATTTGATGACAATTGACATTGTTCAGTTTCTACTTGCCTCAACTACTGTTGCCACTTGGCCTTGTGGTCATGGTTGGAATGTTGCTGGAATTTTTTGGCAGTCATTTTGTTTTCTCGACGTGATGCACTTGATATTTCCCTTGCTTTGCCAACTGCTACAAAATGCCTCTTTCCTGTAGCCTTTGCATATCTGTCCAATGGCGGGACATTTACCTTCATGTGAAAAGGAAAATCCACATTGAAAACAAAACTTATTTTTCTTTGGAGACGTTACTTTATGGGCTTCTACCTTGTGTTTTGACTTTCTTTTCACACTAAGCGCTTATTCATTTTGGGCCGTTCCGGCCTCCATGTTAGCTGCTTATCTGTCAGCTCTTTCTTCCACTCTGGCAGCCATGAGTACTCGCTCCAAGCTGAGTGGCTTTTTCAGCATTCATTGTCTGAAGGAATTCGAGAGACAACCATCTATTACTCTGAGATGCATGGCCTCTTCATCATTGAGCTTGTTAAACTTGCAATGCTTAATTAGCAAATCAAGTCTTTCTACAAACTCATCCATCTCTTCACAAGCTTTCTGCCTTTTCTGACTGAAAAGGTACCTTCAAAGTCTACATTTGGCATTGGATTGAACCTGGTGTTTAAGGCTTCTTTGATTTGACGGTACATCACTTCATTACTGTGTGGTTTTTCTTTTATCACTTCTTTTACTCCTTCACCCGCCAAGTTCTTTAGGTATTTAGTGATCTTTTTGTCATTTGCTTCTTCCAGCTCATCAACGAAATAATCGAAGGATTCGATCCAGGCAGTCCATTTGTCGCCAATATTCTGATTTTTGGCGGTATCAAAGGGAGGCATGGATTTTAGGAATGCAGCAGCATCATACCCTGTGCAACTTTCTGCTGTCTGGAGCAAAGTTCACTTCGGCAGCATCTACTGCCCGCTTGGACAGGCACCTTTGTCAAGCACTAGCTGCGTGCTAAAAGTTTGGTCGTCTCTGGTTGTGAGGTGCTGTCTTCTTCTTTGGCGGTGAGTAGCAGCTTTGTTTCTTGCACAGGTTCTTCAACCCTCTCACCTCTTTGCATTGTACCTGGTTTCTAATGATTTTAGCGTGTCTTTTGCGCCAGAAATGTTTCCGCTTTAACACTTTCTTGCCCTTGACTATCACTGCCTTAAGCACTTCTCTGTACCTGGTTGTCCTGAAAAAAATGCTACCCCACTTGTGGGACTGGGATCAACCCATGGACAATGGGAGTCCTTGGGACATTGCCAAACCATGTAATTTTTTTGACAGAAAATGTTGATGCTTCCACATTGGGTTTTGGGCTTTTTTCTGTCGTAGGCGCTAGGCCCACCCACACAAGTGAGGTACCATTTTTATCAAGAGGTGTGGGAAAACGGTGGGTGGTAGGAAATTAGTGACTCCCCACATATTCCAGAACTTTAGTTCATAGCAATATGAGGAAAATGTGTGTTTTTAGCCAAAGTTTGAGGTTTACAAGGGCTTTTGAGTAAGAAAAGCTTGTGAAATGTATGCAAGTCACCCCACTCTAGACTCCCCGGGTGTCTAGATTCCATAAATGTTTGAGTTTGGTAGGTTTCCCTTGGTGCTGGCTAAACTAAGGCCCTAAATCCGTGCCTACCCAAATTGCAAAAAAAGGGTCGATTTTCATTGGAAACATTTGATTGGTCCATGTTGCGTTTTGGCCCCTTTCCTGGCGTGGGCGCTAGGCCCACCCACACAGGAGACATGGGGAAACACTGGATGGTAAGAAATGTGTAGCTCCCCACAGATTCCAGAAATTTCCATCACATAAATATGAGGAAAATATGTGTTTTTAGCCACAGTTGAGGTTTACAAGGGCTTCAGGGTAAGTAAACCTCATGAGATCCATGCAAGTCACACCTTCCTGGACTTCCCCATGTGTCTAGTTTTTAGAAATTCTCAGGTGTGATAGATTTCCCTGGGTGCAGGCAGAGCTAGAGCCCAAAATCCACAGCTTCCCAAATTGCAAAAAAAAGGGTTGGTTTTGAGTGGAAACATTTGATCTGTTGATGTTGAGTTTTGGGCCCGATCTGGTCGCGGGCGCTAGGCTTAGCTACATAAGTGAGGTACCACTTTTATTGGGAGACATCTGGGAATGCTGGGTGATAGGGAAAATTTGGATCCCTGCAAATTCAGGAATTTTCCCTAACAGAAATATGAGGAAAATGTGTGTTTTTAGCCAAAGTTTGAGGTTTGTAACAGCTTCTGATTAAGAAAACATAATGAGATCAATTCAAGTCATGCAACCCTGGACTCCACCAGGTGTCTAGTTTTCAGAACTGTCTATGTTTGGTAGGCTTCCGTTGGTACTAACTGAGCTGGGGCCCAAATTCTGCAGCTGCCCAAATTGCAAAAAACGACCAGTTTTGTGTGGAAAAACGGATCTGTATTAGGCCTTTTCCAGCCGTGGGCGCAAGGCCCACTCAGCCAAGTGAGGTACCATTTTTTCTTGGGAGACATGGGGAACTCTGGGTGGTAGTACATTTGTACATCTGTGCATGTTCTAGAACTTGCCCCCCACAGAAATGTGAGGAACATGTGAATTTTCTGGCTTTTAGGTAAATACACCCCATGAGAACAATACAACTTACACCACCCTGGACACCTCTGGGGGTGTCTAGTTTCAAGAAATGTTTGGATATGGTGGATTTTCCTGAATGCTAAGCTATGACCTGAAATTCACAACTTCATACAGGACTGGGTTGAAGGACTGGTGCCTTCACTGAGCTGCTTTGAGGTCCCCCCCAACATCAAAGGCACCTTTGGGTATCATTACTGGTCTCTGCCCCCCTAAAATCAGACAATTCTGGATCTTGAACTGAACCTCTGTCAGAAGGACTGCTGTGCTTCTTAATGGACTCATTTTTGCCTGCTTTTCTCTTGTGTTGCCCTGCTGCTCTCTGACACTGCTGAAGGAGAGCTAGACTCTGCCTTCCCTCCAAGTGATCTCCAAGGCCTTGTTGGCTTGCCTCTTATTGCTTGAGACTCAAGGAAATCAAAGTTTCCACCCCTGCTCCTGTGCCTGGCTCACTAGAAGTGGCCCACATTCCTGCAACACGGAGTTTGACACATCTCCCATCTGCGTGTAGCAGAACCGGTGAATTGACCTAGTTGCTGGAGTTAAATGGGTGCATTGCATCGGAACCAGCGCTTTGCCTTCCGCGATCTACGCATCGGACAAAGTATCGCCACTGCTGCAGTTTGGTGAGATCGACACATCCCCTAGACTGCGTGGCAGAAACTGACGCATCGCTGGACACCTGTCGACTCCAGAATCCATCTCCGGAAATGACGCATCGCCTTCACTGCGTGGAGAAGATCGACGCATCTCGTTGTTTGAAACAAGGAAAGGTACTTTGTTCAGTGGGGCCTGCGTGGACCCTGTAGCCAGCTGGCGCTCCATCGCAGTCGGCCCGAAATTTTGACTTTGCCCAGTCCAGTGCGACCTAAAGTAACATTTTTAGCGCTACTTGCTTCTAAGCGCTTTATTGCATTTACTCCTTTAAAGTTCAATATCTCAACTTCTATACAAGGGATTTGTGTCATTTTGGTCTTGTTTTCTTTATAAAATAATAATCTATTGTTATAAACATGTGTGGAGTCTTTTTGTGATGCATTCATTGTGTTACTTTGTGTGTGTGTGTTGCACAAATACTTTACACATTGCCTCTTTAGATAAGCCTGACTACTCTGCACCAAGCTACCAGGGTGAGCACATCTTTGAATGTGTTTCTAGCCTATCTTACCCTGACTAGAGTGGTGGTTCCTGCCTGGCCTGGCTGCACACCTCAGCCAACCAGGAATTCAATTTCTATCAATGCCATTTTTGGAACACAAATCATGCGCTTTGTTGTGCAGCTCTTTTTTTCCATTTTCCCCTCAATAAAGCTAATTTTATATATATTTTGGCAATTTTCTCGGTTCCCTCCAGGGGAATCCAGAAACCCTGTGTACCTTTAGAATTCCCAGGATGTTGGAAAAAATGTTTGATCCTTTGGCACGAATACTTTGTGTGGAAAAGAAGTTATGAAGACGTAAGTGTTCCGAATTACCCCAAATAGCAAAACAAAGGCTTAGCATTCTAAGTGGAAAAGACATATAAGCCAAGGGGTTATCTTTAACAAGGAGTCTAATGATTGTTAAAGAGCCCTAATTTGTGGTTTAGGGATTTGATGTGAGGGGATTTATGTGAGTTATGACAGCTCAGTTCCTCAGACTTTGCTGGTATTCGAGATACCCTTGTCCCCTTGTTCGTCTGGTACAGTACTGCTTATAGAGCACAAGTAGTAAACATTGACTATAGAAAACCATCTTTGAGAATGGTACCGCCGTTCTATTCATGACTACATTAGAATTTGCAGCAGGTCTTATAGGACAGAATTTTGTATTTGACAGAATATAGCATTGCATTGCTAATGTGTACACTTTATGCTACGTACAGATATCAGCCCTGACGATCTGCTCAGGTGATATATATATATATATAAAAGACATTTCCATTAATGTACACGTTTAAAATGAGGAGTCTTAACGTCACATGTCTTTCTGTAGAAATATACAATAATAGATAGCACGTTTGTGTACAGGTTGCGTTTCCGATTTCTGTTGTATGTAACCCATATGCAAGCTCGACAAAAGCACTGTCACCAGAAAAAAAAACTACAAGTTCAGACCAGGCAGATGGCTTAATTTGTTTAAGATCTGCTATATCGAAACAGACTGAGGTATGTCCGCTCGTTGCTGGATTTCAACATGAAAACGGATATATTGCTCAATGACATTTTGCTGCATTTGTCTCACGGTGTCGGCAACTTGGGAATGCATCAAGGCATGCAGGGGTCGCAAGGGCAGCGCCAGGGGCAGCAGTGGTCAAGGCCGGCGTGGCAGCTGCTACCTCTGCTGATCCCGTGCATTTAGAATGAGACCAATAGCAATCTGTAATTAGAAAGAATGAGCATCTAGAAGAAACTAGAATCTAGAAACTAATCGTCCTATTCTATGGCACTTACTGCTCGCGGCTAATCTTATGCAAAGACTTTGGGGATGGATGTAGTCATCATGAGATTTTCCAAAACGATGAACTGTACAATGCTATACATAGCCAAAGCTATCAAGTGATCCACATGAGATCCACCACAAGAGATCCGCAAGAGATCCACCACAAGAGATCCACATAGAGGCTTTGCCTCTTCTAGTCTATATGCAGTCTTAGCTTAAAGACCCAGGTCTAAATCGAGATCCCTCACTTCCTCAAGAAAAATAATTAAAGGCCATTTCTCCTTCTGGAGAGCTGTTAAAATGTTGCTGTTGCTCCCTCCTTTATGTTTAAGGGTCCCCGTTTTCAATTTTTACATAAAAATACATTTTACAGGTCTTTTGAGAAGATCCCTAGGGTTTACTTAGTCATAAAGGTCAAAGACACTGCAGAATGATATCAGAAATAAGGTGAAAAAAACACACAGAAATGCCTTTCCATATTGCCTGGCTAGGCAATTATTCCAGTACA
Organism: Calotriton arnoldi; assembly: GCA_963921515.1. NCBI lineage: Eukaryota > Metazoa > Chordata > Amphibia > Caudata > Salamandridae > Calotriton > Calotriton arnoldi. Next base: position 72,144 of record CAWUFW010020386.1, read on the forward strand.
CTTTCCATTTAGTTCATTAAGAACATCTCACATCTCCACTGTGCAGAGAGTCTGCTTTGGACTTTGTAAATCAAGGCTGAGTGAAAACTGCTTGTTTAACAAACATAGATAATGTCGTATATTGCTCCTACTTCTGATCGTCTCCGGGACTGTGTTGGTCAAAAGCTTTACACAGTAATATATTTAATGAGCTTCTCAGCCCCAGAGCCTTCTTTGAACATTGCTAGGCAGTGCAATAGAGGACTTTAAACTCCAGAGCTCGCAATAGGGCAACTTTTATATGAGCACTAATGTGGTGCTTGGATACCTTTGGGTTTACGCTTGCTTTAAATGAAATTAAAAATTCTAATAAAACTGTGGTACATTTCCTATGGCTTCTTATTATATTGCAAACCCCCCACAGCTAGTGTAAATGTTATTTTTCACAGAACAAAAAATATATGTGGATAAGTACCGAGAAAATGATAGAAAAAAAATATGGATAAATACAGAAATACTATTAAAACGGGAACTTTTTATATGCTATTTGGCTTTTGTATAGTGCAGCATTTGTCAATTTCTCTGCCTTTTAGGACTTTATGTTCTTGTGGACTACTGATGTCTGCGGTTGCAGGTTTAACCCGACAGAGGATGTCCATAAAGGTGTGGGGAGTAGACAGTGTACATTCCCTAAGTATGTGTAAGTTATGCGGTTTGTATAAGTAGGGATTTCCTTAGGGTAGTACTTTGTACCGGGGTAGTTCTTACTACCCTCCAGCCTAACCTGTGTAAGTGACGGTTGTGCCTGGGGCTGTGACTGTAATAAATCCTGTCAGGACCGGATGCTCCGGCTATGCATTCTCTTCCTTGCTTTATTTGTAACGGCAGCCATATTAAAGCTTTAATAAACATAATACTTAATAAAAATAAATAACTTTACAAAAAAACTATATCTCAAAGAAGTATAAAATCCTCGGTGCTTTGAGTAAAAAGCTGCATTTCACTTCAGCAAGCGACAAAACACCAATGGTAGTCCACGAGCATAAACAATCTTGTGCCATGAAGGACTGCCTCTAACTTGCTGCTCAGATGCCATGTTGAGTACTCTAATTTTTAGGTCTCGCCTGAGCCAGCGCATGCGCTGCTCTGGCGAGACTTTTAGTAAGTGGGCTTTAAAAATCCGACCACACGCTTTTGCTTGTGGCCTAAAGCTTGCGGTTACGCGTGCGGTTACGCGCACAGGCGCCATCTGGCTTTCCTCCCTCGTCATGGCTCATTAAGCGCATCGCTCGCGGGCACCCTTACAGCGCGCGATCTCGATCACTTTCACTTTCACGGCCGCGTCACATTCACGGCCGCGCGGCCAATGCTTGTTCTTTTCGTCTCCTCATACTTAATTCCTTTTGTCCCACTTTCTTTCTTACTTTCTGTCTTCCCTTCCTTTGCTCTTTCTGTCCGTCGTTCACTCCATCTTTTCTTCCCTGCTTCCACTTTCTCTCCCCCTTCTTTATTACTCTTTTACTTGCTTTCCCTCTCTACTTTTATCTTTCTCTTTCCATCTGTGTCTCTTGCTTTCACTCCTTTTTCCTCGCCCCTCCCTGTTTTTCATGTCCATCGTTTTGCCCCATCCCCGTAACATAGACAGTTTATCCGCAGAAAGAAGTTTCATTTTAGACTCTGCCTAATTCGTGTAGGAGCTACACGAAAGGGCATGCAGCAGTTGAGATCACGGTCACATCACTTCCAGACCCAAGCTGCTTTCTCTGCCACCACCGATGGTTACCGTTTAAGTACTTTACTAGAGTGAAATATTACTTACGAACGTGAATTACGTTATTGTTTTTGTGAGCTCGAGGGTGGCAGCGCTGTTCATGTGCGCGGCCAGGCAGCCACACTCACACTTTTGGGTGTTTCGAGTTATATTCGGCTTCACGAATTACATATGTAATACTCTGTTTACTTAGGTGAAGTAGGTTCAGGAAACACGATTAGTGCAGCAGCTACAGTGTGATTTGCATCAATGGTATGGGTGCCCGCGGACCTCCCTCCCTCTCCTCCCTCTCCTCCCCCCCACCCCCAGCAAAACAAAACATTATGGCTGTGTTTTGGTGTACGTCCAGGAAAAAAAGACATTTCAAGAAACCAGACTATACAATTACTAATGATGCATACACCCCTGATATAATTAATATTTCAGTACCCAGGTCATCTTGTTTTAGTGTGCCTTGAGTTATATGTATTATGAGGTATCTGCAGCATTTGCATACTTCCCTACAGATAACATCAAATGTTAAGTCTGTAAACAGTTGTATGCTCCGAGCGTTTGCCAGCCGTGTGACGCAGCTTCTGTTCCGTCAGACGCGAAAAGGAAAGACGACAAAGTGCGTGTTAGCTAATTGTGTTCTAATTTCAAGAAATCTTTCATTCATGACGCATGCGTTTTTGAAATACCTATAGTTTTTCTCTTTGTCATTTATTTAACTCGGAGACTTTTTAAGGCATGGAGCAAGTAGACAATTATGCAGGGTCTCGATCTTCCAACGGGGCGCTCGAAAAGTGAACCTTTTCTCTCGCTTCTATTTCCCTATCGCAACCTAACTGTCAATATTGTTTGGCATAATAGGCTTGAATTAGTATAAAATCGGTAGTAAAATTCAAAGTTATTCCAAATGATGCTCCAAATATTTCTATCATGGGGCCTCCAAAATCTTTACTATGACACAAATTTAAGACTTGTTTGAGAACTAGCCGGAGCACCTGAAACAAGCATTGGCATAGCCAATAGGTCTCGCCTTTGGGACCTTATAAGTGTTTAGCCATTCAACACTTGATGTTGTTGCACCAAGGATATTGTGCTGGATAACTAAACACTTATAAGGTACCAAAGGCGAGACCTATTGGCTATGCCAATGCTTGTTTCTATATGTCTGACATTCTGTTTTCCTTGCTTAATCACATTGATTGTTACTGCCGATATCTTAATTTCTGGTCCCCAGTTGGTTCTGTGCGTTTAATAACATCCTTTCTGAGCCCCCTTACCCAGCTGTGCATCACATGCTTTCCACCCTCCCTCGGCTCATACCTCTGTGCTGGTACCTTATTTCCTCAGTGTTACAACACAGAGGGCTTTCTCCGCAGCCTCTTCCACCTTGCTGGGATCGACCAGGCTCCTAACGTGTCGCCCTCGGGGATTCCTTGTGTCAGCATGGCGTGTTGGGGATCTCCATATCTAAGAGCCATTCCTGATTGCGCCCTCTGCTGGCCCTCCACTTTCTTAATACTCCCCTGTGGGAGGTGCGCTCGGCCTCCTCCTAAACTCAGGCTCGGTGTCATTTGGCCTGTTTAATCCTTTATACAGTGAGCTTTTAATTCAGATAAAGACACCCCGGCCCCGGGGAAGCCTGACGATGTTTAATGTCCAGGGGAATTTATTGTGGCACTAAATTCGGTCATTACTCACTGGAGGGTGCTCCCCCTCATCCATAAACCATTAGTCAGGCAGTGGCGCTGACTCTCTTAGCATTAAGGGTGTGATGACAGGCACTAAAGTAGACGCTGCCTAATACTTCCTTCTTCAGGGATCTTGTCACAAGGCAATCCGTCTGGTCCGTCGGGGGATCTCATCAAAGAGGAAACTGACAACTGAGGGGCATATTAGCAAGACCGGCGATAAAATTATCGCTGTTTTAGCGGCAGGAAACTGCCGCTAAAACGGCGATAATGGGCTTGCTAATATGCGTTATAGAATTCCAATAGAAGCCCAGGTTAGATGTGCAGGACATCTAACCTGGGCTTCTATTGGAATTCCATAACGCATATTAGCAAGCCCATTATCGCCGTTTTAGCGGCAGTTTCCTGCCGCTAAAACGGCGATAATTTTATCGCCGGTCTTGCTAATATGCCCCTATGTTTTTGACCAGGATAGACCAACCTTGGACCGAGCTGGAGAAAATAACGTGCAAAGGTCAGTTTCACCCTCTCTGGTGGCATTGATGCAGCAGTGAGGACATTCTTTTCCAGTTGCCCACCCCCTGAGCCCTGAGTCCTCCTTCCCTTCCAGCTCCACCTGGTGAGAAATCCCTTTACGGACAGACAGGTTCCAGTATAAAAAATAAAATAAAAAAATGTTCAGAAAAAAGATACCTTAGACAAACTTAAGCTTGCATATTTGGAATTGCCCTTCAAAACCTCACACATTGTGGAAGAGGATGAATTTTCTGATTGACCCCTGTCTACTCAAAGGGATTTTGAGGACGATGTTGATTCAGATGCCTCGGAAGGAAATCTATACAGATCATGGTGCCCTCAGCTTAAGTGTAGAGGACAGGAGGATGTGAATGCTGGGAAAGGACCCTCTGAATCTATGCTTCCCTCCCTTTTCCTCCTTCCTAAAATTCACATTTGACTCAATCAAACAAGATAGTCTATACCCATTCCTTGGGTTGGAGTTCATCTCCCAGGACAGCTGTATACATGCAAGGGAGGCTTAGGAAGCCTTTTTAGAAGGAAATAAGAAACTGCTTGAAAGACGAATGTCCCAGGCCTCTACTACAGGGCCAAGTGGCTAATGCATCTGACACAGACCCAAAACTGATTCTGTTCCAGGGGAAGTTTGTCAAAGGAAATGATTTATCTTGGAAGACCTGCCAGGACAACATTGTATATATTAACTGTAGGAGGGGAGAGGGGGGAAGGAGGGAAATGGAAAGTAAGTAGAAAACCGTGTATAACAAACCATATAACCTGCAACCCCTCACACTTATATAGACAGTATTATGTGTGGCCCATACTTAACGCAGTTACCAGCTGCCTCCCCGGGTCCAAGATGTGTATATACATGTTATGTCAACCAGCATGTGCTAGCCATGAAGATAGTGACGCGGTGTGTACGCTGCTTCGATCAGTGGACGCGCTAGTGGTCTATGGCTTGGGTGTCAGGTGAATCAGTAGGCGGTGTGTCTATACTATATTGCAGCTCGGTGTATATGGTGTCCCAGAACGTGGCGATAGGGTTCTTACGGAGCCCCAGGGTTTCCTCGCGTTTAATAGCGAAGCTGTCCGCTTTAGCCCATGCAAGCATGGAATTACGCCAAGCATGTATATTTACAAATACAGATTTTTTATACGAGAGGGGTCAGATGCTTTCCATTTTTTACTGATCAGTCTCTTGGCCACTATTAATCCTAGATCTAGAAATCTGGACGTAACTTTCGTGGTGGGCGTCCTACGGAACTTATGCAATAGATATACTGGCCATTCGAACGGCAACTCCTGTCCAGTGCAAGCATGCAATGATGTGGCCACTTCCCTCCAATATGCGCCCACCCTACGACAGCTCCAGAACATATGGATTAAGTCAGCTCCTGTTTCCTCACATCTCGGGCACATGGCATCCCCCGATTAAAGTATTGGTTAATTTTCGCAGGTGTGAGATACGCTCTATGTATGATGTATAGCTGTATCTGTCGGAAGCGCATGTTCCTGGGGATGCATGTCATGCTCTCGAGTACTTGGGCCCATTCCTTGTCAGTGAACGGGCGACTTAGGTCTTGTTCCCACTTACGGCGAAGCGTATCAAGACTGATTGCTGCATGGGTCCTGAGCGAGGCTGCAAACCAGTGTGTCAGATGCCTACCTTGCCCCATGATGTGTATGTACTGCATCGTAAGATGCGTCTGCGGCTCTGTATTGATGTCCCCCCCATTTCGCCGTAAGCGAGGCCACTAGTGTGCGGTGAGTGAGAAACTGCCCAGGCTGTAAACCCCCTTCGTCTACAAGTGTTGTGTAGGGAATAAGTGCCCCCTCATGATACAGATCTCCAAGAGTGTGAATGTCCTTTCCCTGCCATTCCCGGAGTGCGAGAGTTGTCAGTACCGCTTGCCTAGTTTGGATCTGGCCTTCATGGCCAAAGAACAGTCTTTCCTAATCGACTCAGACATTCTGGCAGGTTGGGCCTAAAACGCTGTAAGTCTTTTGGGCAATGCTAACAGCACCATCTCGGCTGAGTGGCACAGATTCTTGCTATCAATGAGGCTGACCAATTTATGGGGTTGGGGGTGGCGCTCCTTTTTGGGGACCTATTTGTAGAACAAGTGACCAATTTCATCAACAATTTGAAGAAAGCTGATTAAAAATAAAAATGTATACATGACATTATTTATAGTTGCTAAAACAGAAAGTAAATGTGCACAAATCTGTTCTCTGCAAAAACAGATAAATATTGTGAATTAGTCTTAAACTTTCTAACTGACTTGCGTGTTGTATCTTTTCTTAGCTAATAGGTAAAATAATACAAGAACTTTGGGCCTCATTACGATGTCGGTCGGAGTTGCCTCCGACCGACTCCGTCGTGGAATCGGGACCGTCCGACCTCCGGTCAGTGGTCCTGACCACCTAATTACGATGCGACCGCACACAAGGGTCCCTGCTAGGGGCCCCCAAACATGCTTTCTGACAGGCTTTTCATGTTGGAAAGCCCAGCATGGAAAGCCTGTCGGAAACCATTCATCGTAATCTGGACGGCATAAAACACCGTCCATATGGATTACGGGCCGGCTTCCGACTGGCGAGCCCGTCGGAATCCAGCCGGAATGACCGGTCGGTTTCAATTCTGACTGGCAGTATTGTAATCAGCCGGTCAGATTTGAAACCGATGATGTCGGTCGGAAAGTCTCCGACCTGTGGTCGGGGGCTTTCCGACCGACATCGTAATTGGCCCCAAAGTCTGCAGCGTGTTTTGGCAGAAGTGCAAATGTTCTCAAGTTATGTTTAGTTAATACTTCCTTCCAGTATGAAGGAAGATATAGTGCACAGCAACAAATGAATGCAATATATTTCAGAGTTATTTTACTTCTAGTGAAATGATTATGTGAATGTAATAAATGTTTCCACAAAAAAATCGTATCATATTTGTATTTTAAAGATACAAGTCAGACTGGAAACATGTGTATTAAAAGACACTATAACAGGCCTCGGAAAATCATTAAAATGTTACCAGACCTGCAGGTCTAGTGACTTAAATAGTCAACTCAACCTAACTGTAATGCTCTTGAACCATAAACTGGTTTCAAATTATGAGATCCTAGGCAAATATTTAAATTCACTGAGCCGTCAATTTCTTCAAATATCAGAGTTCAGCATGTCTGCTGTATAAAATACCCTTATGTTTGATTTTATAGACTAAACATTTTCTCTATATAAAATACAAATTTAGACACATATAAGATGCACATGACCCCTGATTTGCCTCTTAGTTCATTAACAGCATTGCCATCAGGGCAGGGGTAGGAACGTATCTCAATTTATGTTTAAACACTATCACTTTTACTAGATATACAATTAAAGAATGAAGTGGTAGCACACTGTCATTTGCAATCAGCACATTTTCCATTGAAATGGCCACACAATTTCCCACTGTCATGCAATTTTACTGATAAAACTACACAGTGTACAAACAATAATGTTTGAAACTTGAGTTTCTGCAAATATTTGTCATTTGCACATCACCAAGTAAAGTGTTTTGCTCCTATTTAAATCTGTGTTTGCATCACACATCTGAATTACAAGAAAATGTGCTTTCATAATTCCTGATATATTTTGAAATATTTGTACTATTCTTTGGCAAGCTATTTAAATGTTTCATATTAGTAAAAAAACTGACATCCTACAGCCTTTTGTTTCACAATGATTGCCAGGCAGCTCTCTTTACAAAATCCTCTAACTGCAGTAAGAGAAAGAAAAGTAAACACCATTTTCCAGGATAAGTATCAATTAGTAAAAAGACAAACTGGCATTTGACCTCTGTTCTTGAACAGATAGCAAATGTGTCAAGAGAAAACAAGATTTAAAGGCATTTTATTGCTCATTTGCTTCCTGAATGAACAGAACATGTGATCCTTTCCAGCTTAAGTTCACTCACCAAAATAGAAAGACTAGTAGGTCTTAAAAATAGCTCGACCTGATAAAATCTGACTCCCCATAGCAAGTAGGCAGTAGATTTTTTGAGGCCTGTATAAGAAGACTCAAATGTATTGGCAAACAGCACAATTGGGTTCATTTTAGAGAAGCACATTTCATGGGCACTGAGCACACTTAGGTCTTGTTGTGCAGAGGACTCTGTTGCCCAATCTATGATATGCTCTTTTAATTTGGCTTGCTGTAGGCAATATATGTGCCATGAGCATACTATTTTAATGATTTATGGTCACAGTATTTGATGGCAACATTATTACTGAAAGTCTAATTGTATTTACTGAATAAATCTAATATTATGAAAGACCAAGGGAGTGCCCTTGGTGGAATACTTTGTGGGTGGAGTTTCGGAATCCATTTTGCCTCCCACTGAGCTTGCGGATCAACCCTTCATGATAGAGCAGAAGCTTTGACACTTTCACTTCCTTTGAAAAAACCCAGGGTGCACTGAGGAAGATTTTCTCACAAAATCTTTTCACCAGGGCCAGGAGAGGCAGCAAATCCTCTGGTGGGGACTCTGGGTCAGGACCAAACTGGGGAACCAAGAGCAGCTCTGACTAAAATGCTCAAACCAGCCCTGCTCCCTTCGTCTTCTCACACTATAACTCTTGTTCCATTCATCTATTCTCTCTCTCTCCTCTGCCCTTCTTGCCTCTCTTTCTTGTTCCCCTCCGATCTCTTTTTCTTTACCCCCATCTCTCTCGGTTGAAGGCTCCCCATGCGTGCTGCAATTAACCATGAGGGTTGTGGTAAGTGGAAGAGGCACCAAGAGCGGCCCTGGGCTTTCAAAACCAGCCTCCAAGGACTCCAGGCTACCGGAGAAAAGCCCGGTGGAATGAAAAAGCCTGTCCGGCCCTGCTCTGGATTAAAGTCTCCTACAGGGGACTCCAATGGAGAAGAAGCTCCTGAATGACTACTAACGAGGGGACATGGTCTTACCATCTCGGTCAAGAGGCTTTGAAGGGCATTTCAATTGAGGATCCTCCTGGGGCGGCTCTTCCAATGCCTCTTACTTAAGTGAGTGATCATTTTTCTTCCCCATTTGAGAATGGAGGCAGAATACACTTTTCATTCATATTTGGTTTCTCATCAGGCATAATGCAGATATTCTCCAAATGGCTCTAGGCTTCTATTTGGAGTTTAATGTGACTCCCTTGACATTCATCTCTTCCCAAACAGATACTTTTCTCTCCGGAGAAGCACAATTTTATAGACAAAGAGATTCAGTCTTTACTTCAGAAATTAGATATATAGACCTGTTTGCTCTACCCCAGGCTTTTTCAGAGCAATGTTGTCTTGGTAGAGAAAAAAGGAGGGGGCTACAATTTGTCTTCATTTTCAAGAACTTCAATGTCTGGTTCCTTCACAAACATTTCAAAATGCATACTGCTATTCTGAGACCTATTGAGAAAAGATTATGTGGTACGCTTAGAGCTAAAAATGCATAGTTTACAGCTCCGCTTGCTGAAACCCACACTAGTACCACTTTTAATCCTGAGTGTTTTACCTAATTTTTTAACTGTTCTTTAAACAAGCATTTGCAATACAATAGTGTTATATGGCTCTTAGGGACATTGTCGACATTGCTAAGTTAGCATGAGCTTTACTGCCATGATGCTGCTTTTGCGCGCGTTACTACATGACTTTATTTTTGCAAGCTGCTGTTTGTGCCTTTCACATGAGAACTGTCTGCTTTTCGCGTTCTTTGCTGAAGGTTCTGGAGTTTTGTCTGAACACGATGTGCAAGGTCGATAAACAATGCCCCTTGTTATGCTGTTCTGGTCAGTCCCTAGCACCTAGACATAACATGCTAAACACAGCTGCAATGCTGGAGACTCGTGCTTTGATAGTACGGGGATGCATGTTGTTTTAACAGACACTTGGAGAGGGCCCTTTCCATGGAGAAGAGCTACGCTGTTCCTATGATGTAAATCTTACATCTAGGCTTTAAGGTATGGGGTCTGCTGTCAAAGCCTAGAGATATTCCTTTATATAAATAAACTTTTTCCAGTCAAGGGGATGGTGGTTAGGCCTTATAGTCCTTTTACCACTGTCTTTATAAGATGACTTCCCCTTTTGTACTCTATGGAATTGTAACAATGTTAATTGTTTTGAGTTTATGCATACGTATACTGTATTGTAGAGCACGATAGTTAAAATAAACATTTTGAACTATTACAGTGGCTCTTCCTAATCTTGTTGTGGACAAGTACGAGTGAGCGAGCGAAAGAGTAAGTCTTGCTACCGCGATTCCTGAGAGTCGGGAGTGTTGTGTTCTGGGTTGTCTAATCATTTGCAGCTCTGTGATATTTGGAGGAGAACGAATGAGACACTATAGCTAGTCGGTTTTGGGATTTTGGGCACTAAGGTGGTAGCTTGGTACACCCCTATACACCGAGGTCCTGGTTTCCTGCGCATAGTTCTGTGTAGGTGTAGAATCCCTCAACATGGCGCCCAACGTTTGGTCTGGTTCTTACCTGCGAGACTCTTGAGTAGTGCTTGTGCTTGTCCACAAAACCCTCACTTCTGTTTCCGGAGACAGCTGTGACAGTGTGACCTCCTATATTGATGTTTTATAGGTTCTTTCAAGCTTGAAGTTTTAAAAGGTTGTTTCTCTCTATTCTTGACCCGTTATTGCGCTGCCGCGCTTTAGGTTGTCGTTCTTTGTTTTTCATTATGGCGGTTGATATTACGCCTCCTAGCCTCGCGCCGCTCAGGGCATATTTGGCTCAATATGGAGTACCTGATGCGGGTACTGCGCTAATATTTGTTGTGGAAGCGGATCCAGCTTACCGCTTCGAGGTGTTTTATTCTTGGTTCACCTTCCCGGCAGTGGATGGGACAGACAATTTGTTTCACGATTATACTGCCACTGCGACTCCACGGGAATATAGACCGTATAGTACTCTTGAGGTTCCGCTCACAGCTTGGCAACACCAAATTTGGTTTAATGGTGCCCTTCCTCATCCGATAACGCCGGTCCGTTTAGGCCCTTTGTCGATATACGGGGCCACGTGGCCCGTTTTGGCTGGGTATACCCCACACCCGCGTTGTCTGACAACAGCAACGCTTGCAGAACTACGCGTGTTACATACTTCTTTAATACGCGTGCATAGAGCTGTTATACAGTTCATGTCGCGCAACTTCCAGGTGGGACCACCTGGTGTTGCCGCGCAACCCGCTGGACCTGGTGGTGTAACCATCAGTCCTCTTATGGTTAATTCAGTAATGGGCAAGCGTCCACAGAATAAGGACGAGTTCCCTTATTGGCTTGCTGAAAAATTTGGACAACTAGAGGCTGTTTTTCCAAATACCAGTCCTGTGGAGAAACACAGGATCTTGACTATAAGTTTGCCTAAAGACTTACTTCCCGAATTGGCTGATTGTAACACCTGGGGTAAGGTGTTCGCGACGGTATATTCAAAGTGTTTCGGCACTCCCTCCATGACCATACTCCCCTCCGTGATAAAACGTGTTCAAGATGAACATGGAGCCGAAGCGGCTGTGGAGTTGGGAATGAGACTGGTGTGGGTGTTCGACGTGGTTGCTGACATGATTCTTGCTAATGCAAGGGTGATGCGGTCAGCTTTCAGGTGGCAAACTGCTTGGAGGCTGTACCTGATGCAGACAAACCACGTGAATTACCAAAGATTATTGCAAAGGCATATAAAACTATAGGCCGCAATAGTCTGGGAGTTAAGCCTTTTGCTCAAACGCAAACACAATCTCAAACTCAACAAAAAGCCCAGACTGATAAAGACAGGCGTCTGTTCTTTCCTAAAAAGAACTGAAAAAATAAAAAACAGGGGCAGCAACAACAGAAGCAAGGTTCGCGTGCTGGTTCACCGACACCTGAGTCTTTTGAGCGTACTTATGACTTGCGCGATCGCGCGAAATTTAAGACTCCTGATAGATTTCAGGTCCCTGATCAGCGCTCTCCTCGTTCTTTACAGGACACTTCGGACTCTCACGTCGGAGGTGGAGAGCGCCAGGATCATGGCAAAAGTCAGAACACTCAACAGGGACGAGATCAACCTCGACAGTTTGACGTTAAAACCAAACAAGAGGACCTGCCTCGTTTTAGACCCCCGTATCAGAAGAAGAAAATTGCCGCTTTAACAGCGAGATATGCCTCAGACGGTGAGAACACGACTCCTGGACTCGACATGGGCAGTGACTCTGCTCGACAGCGCAGCGGAAGTTACCATAGTGCGGGAGGCACTGCGTCCCTGTCTGGAGGTGACAGCAACTGATACCTTCACAACTGTGGAAACAGCAGATACCCGGGTTGCCCCCCCCCCGGATAGGCTGTATGACATTATTTTTCTAATTGAAGGTGATGTACAATGTCCAATAAAGGCGGTTTTCTGGGAAAATCTAACCTCATACAACATTTTGTTGGCGGAGGCGTATTGGCCTCCACCGCTTGTGTTAGCCGCCTCTCGAGGGGAGGACGTGATACTTCCGAGTTTTTTGCGTTACGTCCCTGTAGAGCATGCAAAGGCTTTAGCAGCTGAGTGGGCATTGGCCTTTGCCCCCGCTGTGCACTGTAACCAGGTGGGCTGGGATATAGATTCACCGGCACATGAGATACCTTTACGGTCTATGCCACAACCGCAATATCCAATCAAACGCGAAGCAAGGGCTCACGTTTGTGACATTCTGACGCAGTTAGAGTATCAGGGTGTGATTGAATCCTGTACATCACCGATGAATAATCCTCTCTTTACGGTATCTAAGCCTGACAGTTCATATCAGATTGTATTGGATTACCGAAATGTGAATAGTCATTGTCGCACTTTTGCAGTGCAAAACACACACAGCTCTGCGCTGGTGAATAACCTTGTTCGTAAAAAATACAAAACTACACTGGCCATATCAATGGTTTCTACAGTCACAATCTGGCTCCTGAGAGCTGTGACTTGACAGCATTCCCAGCCGTCTGAAATCAGAAAAAATTTACACGATTGCCCATGGGGTATAAGAATAGCCCCGGGGCTTTTGCTGCGCTTGTTGTGTCATTGTTACACGACATAGATCCAGATGCGTTCTCGTACGTGGACGATATCTATCTCGTGGACGATGAGCTTATGCCACATCTTGTCCGAGTCGACCGCATAATTTCTGCGTTCACCGACTATGGTTAGAAATTCAATTTTGCAAAGTCACACATCGCTCATTTGGCGGTGCTCTTTTTGGGCTATGAGCTCAATAATGAAGGAAAGGGGTTAGCCCCCCACTTCCTGGAGAAATGTGCACATTTCCAACCCCCTTCTACTCTGAAGAAACTTCAGTCCTTGGTGGGATTTTTAAATTTCGGGAGGACTTACATTCCCGATTATGCCCAGCGTATCAAACCGCTTTATGCGTTGATAGAACCGACATATTCTTCTGCTAGCTGGCTCCCGGAACATACCTCTATTCTACATTCTTTGCAAACTGACTTGCTTGCAACTAATTACTTATTGACTCGTGATAACACCACAGACCTGGTGATATGTATCGTACCAGGGATGGTGGGTTTCACTTAGTTGACGTTCAATGAGGGGGACACAGTACCTATTGCATACTAATCGCATTTGTACACTGCAGCTGAAATGCGTTTTTCCAAAGTTGAGAAAGTTTTGACCGCGGTCCAGATGGCGATTCTGAAGGAACGCTCTTTGGCGCAAGGTAAACGCATTCTTTTGGTCACGCCCTACCCTGCTTTGGAGGCTGTGACTAAGGCAAGTGTACCAAACTCTAAAGCATTACATCCCCGTTGGATACAATGGGCTACGTCTTTGACATCATCAGATGTCACTTTTATCTTTGACCCTGCACTACAGATACAGGAGTTTTTACAGTATGAACATGTTCATCCTCCTCCGTTGTCTTTGCTTCCTTTACATGAATACAAATGTGTTATTTACACCGACGGCTCGGCTCAACCGGCCGTAGGTTCCAAACATGCTTGTTCGGCGGCTTGCGCAATTGTGGCTGGCTCCATTGTCAATGGAGAATTTAAGTCCTCCATTGTGCATACTCAAGCACTTGGGGACTGTACCGCACAGTTGGCGGAGCTGCGTGCTCTTATTCTTGCTCTCGAGTTTGCTGATCCTAATGTGAATACTCTTATTGTGTGTGATTCTTCCAACTGTGTTCAATCTTTCAATGCCAACTTATTTTTTTGGACTCGAAATGACTATCGAGACTCTAAAGGCAGCGCAATTAAGCATAAAATGCTTTGGGTTCGAGTGGCAGAGCTTAAACAGCTTCTGCTCTCACAAAGGTTATCCATACTCTTGGCCATCAGCGTGTGGGAGCACATGCTCTTGGTAATTCTTTGGCTGACGAAGCGGCCAAATCTGCAGTAGCCACATGTTCCGTAGCAGCAGTTACAAGGTCCATGACTAAAATAGATAATGATATTTTGGCAGCAGTGGCTGCTACGAGGGAGGGAACCGGTTATCCTCAGGGTTTCCCTTCAAAATACTCTTATCATGTATCTCCTGAATAAGTTCCTTACGCTTCTATTCCATCTGTTGGGGATCGGCTGATTCCCAACATGGACCGCAGACTTGCTTTGATCAGAGCCGCACACGAGGGCATGGCTTCTGCACATGCCGGAGTGTCTGTGACAGTCTCGATTTTACAGCAACGTTATTGGTGGCGTGGTTTATATAAACAGGCCTGTACTTATGTGCTTTCTTGTGACATTTGTCAGCAAATCAAACCATCTACGGTGTCACGCCCACCACAAACACAGCTATGTATTTCTAATAAACCATTTGGCTGTGTATATCTTGATCACTGCGGTCCGTTCTCCTCTGATACTGCATATAAATATATTTTAGTTGCGGTTGATTCGTGCACTAGATTCCTTTGGGTTTGGCCACAATGCAGTGCTGACGCTCGAAATGTCATCAGGGATTTGCGTGTCTTTGTCTGGATGTTTGCCTGTGGCACCTTTCATTCGGATCAAGGTCCAGCGTTCACCTCTAAGGCTTACAAGGACGCGATGAAGTCCATGGGGATGCTGGTGCAGTTTTCGTCTCCATACAGGCCTGAGGGCAATTCAATTGTGGAGCGAATGAGTCGTGACTTAAAGCTAGAGTCTTAGGTACTGGTAGGAACTGGCTGGCCCATTTGTATGGTGTTCAACGTGCACTCAATAATCTCCCTAGAAGATCTCTGGGTGGGCGGACCCCATACAAAATGCTCTTTGGCATTAAAATGTTTGTGCCAGACCTTGATGGTCTAGACGTTGTGGCTTCTGCCGCAACCTTTGACGTAGATAATCATTCTACTGTGTTACAGGATCTACAAAAGACCTGTGACAGCTATGCAACTGAACATTTACCCTCTTCTGATGATGCAGCACTGCTGATTCCCGTAACCGGCTGGCTTCCCAAGATTGGAGACCTGGTATGAGAAAAGCTGGAGAACAAGAAAGAATTTGGTCCCTCCTATTGTGCACCAGTCCCAGTACTTGGATTGAAGGGCACTCGTACAGTTGGTTAAATACAAAACTACACTGGCCATATCAATGGTTTCTACAGTCACAATCTGGCTCCTGAGAGCTGTGACTTGACAGCATTCCCAGCCGTCTGAAATCAGAAAAAATTTACACGATTGCCCATGGGGTATAAGAATAGCCCCGGGGCTTTTGCTGCGCTTGTTGTGTCATTGTTACACGACATAGATCCAGATGCGTTCTCGTACGTGGACGATATCTATCTCATGGACGATGAGCTTATGCCACATCTTGTCCGAGTCGACCGCATAATTTCTGCGTTCACCGACTATGGTTAGAAATTCAATTTTGCAAAGTCACACATCGCTCATTTGGCGGTGCTCTTTTTGGGCTATGAGCTCAATAATGAAGGAAAGGGGTTAGCCCCCACTTCCTGGAGAAATGTGCACAT
This sequence comes from Calotriton arnoldi, assembly GCA_963921515.1. Lineage (NCBI taxonomy): Eukaryota > Metazoa > Chordata > Amphibia > Caudata > Salamandridae > Calotriton > Calotriton arnoldi. Next base: position 88,001 of record CAWUFW010020386.1, read on the forward strand.
TTCCAACCCCTTCTACTCTGAAGAAACTTCAGTCCTTGGTGGGATTTTTAAATTTCGGGAGGACTTACATTCCCGATTATGCCCAGCGTATCAAACCGCTTTATGCGTTGATAGAACCGACATATTCTTCTGCTAGCTGGCTCCCGGAACATACCTCTATTCTACATTCTTTGCAAACTGACTTGCTTGCAACTAATTACTTATTGACTCGTGATAACACCACAGACCTGGTGATATGTATCGTACCAGGGATGGTGGGTTTCACTTAGTTGACGTTCAATGAGGGGGACACAGTACCTATTGCATACTAATCGCATTTGTACACTGCAGCTGAAATGCGTTTTTCCAAAGTTGAGAAAGTTTTGACCGCGGTCCAGATGGCGACTTTTACCTGGTCGCAAAGACAACAGATATATCTCAGTGGACAATGTCAAGTTACACCGTCTGGCCGATTCTGAATAGTGTCATGCCTGCTATTTCGTGTAACGCAATTTCATTGAATCCGCTGACTTCATCCTCTTCCTCTGACGCTGGTATGGCTGGGAAAGTGATGGACTCTACTATTGACCTTTCGTGCGTCCGGCCTCTAAGTTCCAATGCAGAAGTTGAGTACACTTATCCTACAGATGAGTCCGTTAGTGAAGTACCGGTCAGTCCTCGACAACATCAAGCTGACCCAGCTCTACCATCGCTCATTAACAGAACTGCAAGCGGCTACTTTAGAGATAATGCCAGCTTCTCTTCTGACTCATCCTCCTCGACTTCCAGTTTGGCAGTACCACCGACTAGATTGAGTATTTTTTTCTCTTGGTTCAAAAAGACTTACCTGGTCCCTCCATGGACCTACATTTGGTTGGTACTCATCCTGATTTTCCTCTTCATGTCAATTGGGTTTGTGACCGTGTTCTTCTTACTCATCAATGGTCATTATTTACCAGAACGCTCTGCTGTGAACTTGATCGATGGAATTCTGGCCCCTCACACATCGTCCCATATCATGAAACGTGATCAAACACTTGTGAACATTTCAGCATTCCCGGTTGCAGACGGCATCGTTTGGGACAAAGTGCCTTTTGAAATTCACGGTCCGACCGAGGTGCTCAGGGTGCCATACGTGTTTCGCGTCTCCTTAGGAGATGTGGTAACACGGGACATACATTCTGACGATTCGGATGTTCAAGCGGTACATTCGTTATGTTCAGATTTGAAGTATTATGCTGCTTTTGATGCTGAAGATTTGTATTTAAATTCTGCCAATTATGCAGATCTCTTCTGTTATCAGCATTATGGGCATCATTTTTTGCACAAAACAAACACGTTAAGACCTGTTCGTAATTACACTCAATGGGAACATTGTGCAACTCCTATACAAGGGAGTTATAAGACTCTTAGAGAGGAGTTCACATATGCTAAAGATTATGACACATCTAATCCCGAATCCTATTACTTTAAATTACAATCGCAACCGGTATCCAAATTTATCCTGACCCACTCTAAATTGATTTATTCCAACTCTTTTAGGGATCAATTGGCTACACAAGGTTATGATCACTGGAAAGAGACCATTGTGTTCAAATCGATCTGGGGCACTAAGCTATGGCAGGTTCAGGGAACTGAAGCGTTACATCGTACCTGCCTGATCCCAACTCAAATTTTATTTTTATTTCCAATAATTTTATCCAGTTGATGGGTCCCTTAGAGGCCCATGACCAGGCTTGTTCTGGGGATGGCCGTATGGCGCGTGCGGCAGCACTTGGAGTATTGGCTGAATGGGATATCGGTGCGGCTGCGCAGAGCCTCCTGCATCAGAGTTTCATCGAATATCACGCAAGTTGCCCGATTATGCTTCTGGAAGCATCATATTACGAGTAACACGTTTGTTCCTTCGACCTACTTGAATGGATGGCATCCCTGTTCTCCACAAACGATAGGAATTACCTTGTGGAGGGAATTGCATTCTTCAGTTCACATACTTTGATGGATTAACAACCTCCTTCATAATATCATTTTCCTGGAGCCGAATTGTTTTATTTTATTTTGCACATCAAAAATAAAAGATTTTTTAATTTTTTTCCAATTTGGTTTTTTCTTAATCTCTGATATTTTGGACTCTGCTTGGCTTTTTGAACTCTGTTTTGGTCTTTTCTCTAGTCCTATGGCCTTACCAGGGGAGGGTGTTATATGGCTCTTAGGGACATTGCTAAGCTAGCATGAGCTTTGCTGCCATGATGCTGCTTTTGCGCGCGTTACTACATGACTTTATTTTTGCAAGCTGCTGTTTGTGCCTTTCACATGAGAACTGTCTGCTTTTCGCGTTCTTTGCTGAAGGTTCTGGAGTTTTGTCTGAACACGATGTGCAAGGTCGATAAACAATGCCCCTTGTTATGCTGTTCTGGTCAGTCCCTAGCACCTAGACATAACATGCTAAACACAGCTGCAATGCTGGAGACTCGTGCTTTGATAGTACGGGGATGCATGTTGTTTTAACAGACACTTGGAGAGGGCCCTTTCCATGGAGAAGAGCTACGCTGTTCCTATGATGTAAATCTTACATCTAGGCTTTAAGGTATGGGGTCTGCTGTCAAAGCCTAGAGATATTCCTTTATATAAATAAACTTTTTCCAGTCAAGGGGATGGTGGTTAGGCCTTATAGTCCCTTTTCCACTGTCTTTATAAGATGACTTCCCCTTTTGTACTCTATGGAATTGTAACAATGTTAATTGTTTTGAGTTTATGCATACGTATACTGTATTGTAGAGCACGATAGTTAAAATAAACATTTTGAACTATTACAGTGGCTCTTCCTAATCTTGTTGTGGACAAGTACGAGTGAGCGAGCGAAAGAGTAAGTCTTGCTACCGCGATTCCTGAGAGTCGGGAGTGTTGTGTTCTGGGTTGTCTAATCATTTGCAGCTCTGTGATATTTGGAGGAGAACGAATGAGACACTATAGCTAGTCGGTTTTGGGATTTTGGGCACTAAGGTGGTAGGTTGGTACACCCCTATACACCGAGGTCCTGGTTTCCTGCGCATAGTTCTGTGTAGGTGTAGAATCCCCTCAACATGGCGCCCAACGTTTGGTCTGGTTCTTACCTGCGAGACTCTTGAGTAGTGCTTGTGCTTGTCCACAAAAACCCTCACTTCTGTTTCCGGAGACAGCTGTGACTGTGTGACCTCCTATATTGATGTTTTATAGGTTCTTTCAAGCTTGAAGTTTTAAAAGGTTGTTTCTCTCTATTCTTGACCCGTTATTGCGCTGCCGCGCTTTAGGTTGTCGTTCTTTGTTTTTCATTATGGCGGTTGATATTACGCCTCCTAGCCTCGCGCCGCTCAGGGCATATTTGGCTCAATATAGAGTACCTGATGCGGGTACTGCGCTAATATTTGTTGTGGAAGCGGATCCAGCTTACCGCTTCGAGGTGTTTTATTCTTGGTTCACCTTCCCGACAGTGGATGGGACAGACAATTTGTTTCACGATTATACTGCCACTGCGACTCCACGGGAATATAGACCGTATAGTACTCTTGAGGTTCCGCTCACAGCTTGGCAACACCAAATTTGGTTTAATGGTGCCCTTCCTCATCCGATAACGCCGGTCCGTTTAGGCCCTTTGTCGATATACGGGGCCACGTGGCCCGTTTTGGCTGGGTATACCCCACACCCGCGTTGTCTGACAACAGCAACGCTTGCAGAACTACGCGTGTTACATACTTCTTTAATACGCGTGCATAGAGCTGTTATACAGTTCATGTCGCGCAACTTCCAGGTGGGACCACCTGGTGTTGCCGCGCAACCCGCTGGACCTGGTGGTGTAACCATCAGTCCTCTTATGGTTAATTCAGTAATGGGCAAGCGTCCACAGAATAAGGACGAGTTCCCTTATTGGCTTGCTGAAAAATTTGGACAACTAGAGGCTGTTTTTCCAAATACCAGTCCTGTGGAGAAACACAGGATCTTGACTATAAGTTTGCCTAAAGACTTACTTCCCGAATTGGCTGATTGTAACACCTGGGGTAAGGTGTTCGCGGCGGTATATTCAAAGTGTTTCGGCACTCCCTCCATGACCATACTCCCCTCCGTGATAAAACGTGTTCAAGATGAACATGGAGCCGAAGCGGCTGTGGAGTTGGGAATGAGACTGGTGTGGGTGTTCGACGTGGTTGCTGACATGATTCTTGCTAATGCCAAGGGTGATGCGGTCAGCTTTCAGGTGGCAAACTGCTTGGAGGCTGTACCTGATGCAGACAAACCACGTGAATTACCAAAGATTATTGCAAAGGCATATAAACCTATAGGCCGCAATAGTCTGGGAGTTAAGCCTTTTGCTCAAACGCAAACACAATCTCAAACTCAACAAAAAGCCCAGACTGATAAAGACAGGTGTCTGTTCTTTCCTAAAAAGAACTGAAAAAATAAAAAACAGGGGCAGCAACAACAGAAGCAAGGTTCGCGTGCTGGTTCACCGACACCTGAGTCTTCTGAGCGTACTTATGACTTGCGCGATCGCGCGAAATTTAAGACTCCTGATAGATTTCAGGTCCCTGATCAGCGCTCTCCTCGTTCTTTACAGGACACTTCGGACTCTCACGTCGGAGGTGGAGAGCGCCAGGATCATGGCAAAAGTCAGAACACTCAACAGGGACGAGATCAACCTCGACAGTTTGACGTTAAAACCAAACAAGAGGACCTGCCTTGTTTTAGACCCCCGTATCAGAAGAAGAAAGTTGCCGCTTTAACAGCGAGATATGCCTCAGACGGTGAGAACACGACTCCTGGACTCGACATGGGCAGTGACTCTGCTCGACAGCGCAGCGGAAGTTACCATAGTGCGGGAGGCACTGCGTCCCTGTCTGGAGGTGACAGCAACTGATACCTTCACAACTGTGGAAACAGCAGATACCCGGGTTGCCCCCCCGGATAGGCTGTATGACATTATTTTTCTAATTGAAGGTGATGTACAATGTCCAATAAAGGCGGTTTTCTGGGAAAATCTAACCTCATACAACATTTTGTTGGCGGAGGCGTATTGGCCTCCACCGCTTGTGTTAGCCGCCTCTCGAGGGGAGGACGTGATACTTCCGAGTTTTTTGCGTTACGTCCCTGTAGAGCATGCAAAGGCTTTAGCAGCTGAGTGGGCATTGGCCTTTGCCCCCGCTGTGCACTGTAACCAGGTGGGCTGGGATATAGATTCACCGGCACATGAGATACCTTTACGGTCTATGCCACAACCGCAATATCCAATCAAACGCGAAGCAAGGGCTCACGTTTGTGACATTCTGACGCAGTTAGAGTATCAGGGTGTGATTGAATCCTGTACATCACCGATGAATAATCCTCTCTTTACGGTATCTAAGCCTGACAGTTCATATCAGATTGTATTGGATTACCGAAATGTGAATAGTCATTGTCGCACTTTTGCAGTGCAAAACACACACAGCTCTGCGCTGGTGAATAACCTTGTTCGTAAAAAATACAAAACTACACTGGCCATATCAATGGTTTCTACAGTCACAATCTGGCTCCTGAGAGCTGTGACTTGACAGCATTCCCAGCCGTCTGAAATCAGAAAAAATTTACACGATTGCCCATGGGGTATAAGAATAGCCCCGGGGCTTTTGCTGCGCTTGTTGTGTCATTGTTACACGACATAGATCCAGATGCGTTCTCGTACGTGGACGATATCTATCTCATGGACGATGAGCTTATGCCACATCTTGTCCGAGTCGACCGCATAATTTCTGCGTTCACCGACTATGGTTAGAAATTCAATTTTGCAAAGTCACACATCGCTCATTTGGCGGTGCTCTTTTTGGGCTATGAGCTCAATAATGAAGGAAAGGGGTTAGCCCCCACTTCCTGGAGAAATGTGCACATTTCCAACCCCTTCTACTCTGAAGAAACTTCAGTCCTTGGTGGGATTTTTAAATTTCGGGAGGACTTACATTCCCGATTATGCCCAGCGTATCAAACCGCTTTATGCGTTGATAGAACCGACATATTCTTCTGCTAGCTGGCTCCCGGAACATACCTCTATTCTACATTCTTTGCAAACTGACTTGCTTGCAACTAATTACTTATTGACTCGTGATAACACCACAGACCTGGTGATATGTATCGTACCAGGGATGGTGGGTTTCACTTAGTTGACGTTCAATGAGGGGGACACAGTACCTATTGCATACAAATCGCATTTGTACACTGCAGCTGAAATGCGTTTTTCCAAAGTTGAGAAAGTTTTGACCGCGGTCCAGATGGCGATTCTGAAGGAACGCTCTTTGGCGCAAGGTAAACGCATTCTTTTGGTCACGCCCTACCCTGCTTTGGAGGCTGTGACTAAGGCAAGTGTACCAAACTCTAAAGCATTACATCCCCGTTGGATACAATGGGCTACGTCTTTGACATCATCAGATGTCACTTTTATCTTTGACCCTGCACTACAGATACAGGAGTTTTTACAGTATGAACATGTTCATCCTCCTCCGTTGTCTTTGCTTCCTTTACATGAATACAAATGTGTTATTTACACCGACGGCTCGGCTCAACCGGCCGTAGGTTCCAAACATGCTTGTTCGGCGGCTTGCGCAATTGTGGCTGGCTCCATTGTCAATGGAGAATTTAAGTCCTCCATTGTGCATACTCAAGCACTTGGGGACTGTACCGCACAGTTGGCGGAGCTGCGTGCTCTTATTCTTGCTCTCGAGTTTGCTGATCCTAATGTGAATACTCTTATTGTGTGTGATTCTTACTACTGTGTTCAATCTTTCAATGCCAACTTATTTTTTGGACTCGAAATGACTATCGAGACTCTAAAGGCAGCGCAATTAAGCATAAAATGCTTTGGGTTCGAGTGGCAGAGCTTAAACAGCTTCTGCTCTCACAAAGGTTATCCATACTCTTGGCCATCAGCGTGTGGGAGCACATGCTCTTGGTAATTCTTTGGCTGACGAAGCGGCCAAATCTGCAGTAGCCACATGTTCCGTAGCAGCAGTTACAAGGTCCATGACTAAAATAGATAATGATATTTTGGCAGCAGTGGCTGCTACGAGGGAGGGAACCGGTTATCCTCAGGGTTTCCCTTCAAAATACTCTTATCATGTATCTCCTGAATAAGTTCCTTACGCTTCTATTCCATCTGTTGGGGATCGGCTGATTCCCAACATGGACCGCAGACTTGCTTTGATCAGAGCCGCACACGAGGGCATGGCTTCTGCACATGCCGGAGTGTCTGTGACAGTCTCGATTTTACAGCAACGTTATTGGTGGCGTGGTTTATATAAACAGGCCTGTACTTATGTGCTTTCTTGTGACATTTGTCAGCAAATCAAACCATCTACGGTGTCACGCCCACCACAAACTCAGCTATGTATTTCTAATAAACCATTTGGCTGTGTATATCTTGATCACTGCGGTCCGTTCTCCTCTGATACTGCATATAAATATATTTTAGTTGCGGTTGATTCGTGCACTAGATTCCTTTGGGTTTGGCCACAATGCAGTGCTGATGCTCGAAATGTCATCAGGGATTTGCGTGTCTTTGTCTGGATGTTTGCCTGTGGCACCTTTCATTCGGATCAAGGTCCAGCGTTCACCTCTAAGGCTTACAAGGACGCGATGAAGTCCATGGGGATGCTGGTGCAGTTTTCGTCTCCATACAGGCCTGAGGGCAATTCAATTGTGGAGCGAATGAGTCGTGACTTAAAGCTAGAGTCTTAGGTACTGGTAGGAACTGGCTGGCCCATTTGTATGGTGTTCAACGTGCACTCAATAATCTCCCTAGAAGATCTCTGGGTGGGCGGACCCCATACAAAATGCTCTTTGGCATTAAAATGTTTGTGCCAGACCTTGATGGTCTAGACGTTGTGGCTTCTGCCGCAACCTTTGACGTAGATAATCATTCTACTGTGTTACAGGATCTACAAAAGACCTGTGACAGCTATGCAACTGAACATTTACCCTCTTCTGATGATGCAGCACTGCTGATTCCCGTAACCGGCTGGCTTCCCAAGATTGGAGACCTGGTATGAGAAAAGCTGGAGAACAAGAAAGAATTTGGTCCCTCCTATTGTGCACCAGTCCCAGTACTTGGATTGAAGGGCACTCGTACAGTTATTTTACCACCTTTACCTGGTCGCAAAGACAACAGATATATCTCAGTGGACAATGTCAAGTTACACCGTCTGGCCGATTCTGAATAGTGTCATGCCTGCTATTTCGTGTAACGCAATTTCATTGAATCCGCTGACTTCATCCTCTTCCTCTGACGCTGGTATGGCTGGGAAAGTGATGGACTCTACTATTGACCTTTCGTGCGTCCGGCCTCTAAGTTCCAATGCAGAAGTTGAGTACACTTATCCTACAGATGAGTCCGTTAGTGAAGTACCGGTCAGTCCTCGACAACATCAAGCTGACCCAGCTCTACCATCGCTCATTAACAGAACTGCAAGCGGCTACTTTAGAGATAATGCCAGCTTCTCTTCTGACTCATCCTCCTCGACTTCCAGTTTGGCAGTACCACCGACTAGATTGAGTATTTTTTCTCTTGGTTCAAAAAGACTTACCTGGTCCCTCCATGGACCTACATTTGGTTGGTACTCATCCTGATTTTCCTCTTCATGTCAATTGGGTTTGTGACCGTGTTCTTCTTACTCATCAATGGTCATTATTTACCAGAACGCTCTGCTGTGAACTTGATCGATGGAATTCTGGCCCCTCACACATCGTCCCATATCATGAAACGTGATCAAACACTTGTGAACATTTCAGCATTCCCGGTTGCAGACGGCATCGTTTGGGACAAAGTGCCTTTTGAAATTCACGGTCCGACCGAGGTGCTCAGGGTGCCATACGTGTTTCGCGTCTCCTTAGGAGATGTGGTAACACGGGACATACATTCTGACGATTCGGATGTTCAAGCGGTACATTCGTTATGTTCAGATTTGAAGTATTATGCTGCTTTTGATGCTGAAGATTTGTATTTAAATTCTGCCAATTATGCAGATCTCTTCTGTTATCAGCATTATGGGCATCATTTTTTGCACAAAACAAACACGTTAAGACCTGTTCGTAATTACACTCAATGGGAACATTGTGCAACTCCTATACAAGGGAGTTATAAGACTCTTAGAGAGGAGTTCACATATGCTAAAGATTATGACACATCTAATCCCGAATCCTATTACTTTAAATTACAATCGCAACCGGTATCCAAATTTATCCTGACCCACTCTAAATTGATTTATTCCAACTCTTTTAGGGATCAATTGGCTACACAAGGTTATGATCACTGGAAAGAGACCATTGTGTTCAAATCGATCTGGGGCACTAAGCTATGGCAGGTTCAGGGAACTGAAGCGTTACATCGTACCTGCCTGATCCCAACTCAAATTTTATTTTTATTTCCAATAATTTTATCCAGTTGATGGGTCCCTTAGAGGCCCATGACCAGGCTTGTTCTGGGGATGGCCGTATGGCGCGTGCGGCAGCACTTGGAGTATTGGCTGAATGGGATATCGGTGCGGCTGCGCAGAGCCTCCTGCATCAGAGTTTCATCGAATATCACGCAAGTTGCCCGATTATGCTTCTGGAAGCATCATATTACGAGTAACACGTTTGTTCCTTCGACCTACTTGAATGGATGGCATCCCTGTTCTCCACAAACGATAGGAATTACCTTGTGGAGGGAATTGCATTCTTCAGTTCACATACTTTGATGGATTAACAACCTCCTTCATAATATCATTTTCCTGGAGCCGAATTGTTTTATTTTATTTTGCACATCAAAAATAAAAGATTTTTTAATTTTTTTCCAATTTGGTTTTTTCTTAATCTCTGATATTTTGGACTCTGCTTGGCTTTTTGAACTCTGTTTTGGTCTTTTCTCTAGTCCTATGGCCTTACCAGGGGGAGGGTGTTATATGGCTCTTAGGGACATTGCTAAGCTAGCATGAGCTTTGCTGCCATGATGCTGCTTTTGCGCGCGTTACTACATGACTTTATTTTTGCAAGCTGCTGTTTGTGCCTTTCACATGAGAACTGTCTGCTTTTCGCGTTCTTTGCTGAAGGTTCTGGAGTTTTGTCTGAACACGATGTGCAAGGTCGATAAACAATGCCCCTTGTTATGCTGTTCTGGTCAGTCCCTAGCACCTAGACATAACATGCTAAACACAGCTGCAATGCTGGAGACTCGTGCTTTGATAGTACGGGGATGCATGTTGTTTTAACAGACACTTGGAGAGGGCCCTTTCCATGGAGAAGAGCTACGCTGTTCCTATGATGTAAATCTTACATCTAGGCTTTAAGGTATGGGGTCTGCTGTCAAAGCCTAGAGATATTCCTTTATATAAATAAACTTTTTCCAGTCAAGGGGATGGTGGTTAGGCCTTATAGTCCCTTTTCCACTGTCTTTATAAGATGACTTCCCCTTTTGTACTCTATGGAATTGTAACAATGTTAATTGTTTTGAGTTTATGCATACGTATACTGTATTGTAGAGCACGATAGTTAAAATAAACATTTTGAACTATTACAGTGGCTCTTCCTAATCTTGTTGTGGACAAGTACGAGTGAGCGAGCGAAAGAGTAAGTCTTGCTACCGCGATTCCTGAGAGTCGGGAGTGTTGTGTTCTGGGTTGTCTAATCATTTGCAGCTCTGTGATATTTGGAGGAGAACGAATGAGACACTATAGCTAGTCGGTTTTGGGATTTTGGGCACTAAGGTGGTAGGTTGGTACACCCCTATACACCGAGGTCCTGGTTTCCTGCGCATAGTTCTGTGTAGGTGTAGAATCCCCTCAACATGGCGCCCAACGTTTGGTCTGGTTCTTACCTGCGAGACTCTTGAGTAGTGCTTGTGCTTGTCCACAAAAACCCTCACTTCTGTTTCCGGAGACAGCTGTGACAGTGTGACCTCCTATATTGATGTTTTATAGGTTCTTTCAAGCTTGAAGTTTTAAAAGGTTGTTTCTCTCTATTCTTGACCCGTTATTGCGCTGCCGCGCTTTAGGTTGTCGTTCTTTGTTTTTCATTATGGCGGTTGATATTACGCCTCCTAGCCTCGCGCCGCTCAGGGCATATTTGGCTCAATATAGAGTACCTGATGCGGGTACTGCGCTAATATTTGTTGTGGAAGCGGATCCAGCTTACCGCTTCGAGGTGTTTTATTCTTGGTTCACCTTCCCGGCAGTGGATGGGACAGACAATTTGTTTCACGATTATACTGCCACTGCGACTCCACGGGAATATAGACCGTATAGTACTCTTGAGGTTCCGCTCACAGCTTGGCAACACCAAATTTGGTTTAATGGTGCCCTTCCTCATCCGATAACGCCGGTCCGTTTAGGCCCTTTGTCGATATACGGGGCCACGTGGCCCGTTTTGGCTGGGTATACCCCACACCCGCGTTGTCTGACAACAGCAACGCTTGCAGAACTACGCGTGTTACATACTTCTTTAATACGCGTGCATAGAGCTGTTATACAGTTCATGTCGCGCAACTTCCAGGTGGGACCACCTGGTGTTGCCGCGCAACCCGCTGGACCTGGTGGTGTAACCATCAGTCCTCTTATGGTTAATTCAGTAATGGGCAAGCGTCCACAGAATAAGGACGAGTTCCCTTATTGGCTTGCTGAAAAATTTGGACAACTAGAGGCTGTTTTTCCAAATACCAGTCCTGTGGAGAAACACAGGATCTTGACTATAAGTTTACCTAAAGACTTACTTCCCGAATTGGCTGATTGTAACACCTGGGGTAAGGTGTTCGCGGCGGTATATTCAAAGTGTTTCGGCACTCCCTCCATGACCATACTCCCCTCCGTGATAAAACGTGTTCAAGATGAACATGGAGCCGAAGCGGCTGTGGAGTTGGGAATGAGACTGGTGTGGGTGTTCGACGTGGTTGCTGACATGATTCTTGCTAATGCCAAGGGTGATGCGGTCAGCTTTCAGGTGGCAAACTGCTTGGAGGCTGTACCTGATGCAGACAAACCACGTGAATTACCAAAGATTATTGCAAAGGCATATAAACCTATAGGCCGCAATAGTCTGGGAGTTAAGCCTTTTGCTCAAACGCAAACACAATCTCAAACTCAACAAAAAGCCCAGACTGATAAAGACAGGTGTCTGTTCTTTCCTAAAAAGAACTGAAAAAATAAAAAACAGGGGCAGCAACAACAGAAGCAAGGTTCGCGTGCTGGTTCACCGACACCTGAGTCTTCTGAGCGTACTTATGACTTGCGCGATCGCGCGAAATTTAAGACTCCTGATAGATTTCAGGTCCCTGATCAGCGCTCTCCTCGTTCTTTACAGGACACTTCGGACTCTCACGTCGGAGGTGGAGAGCGCCAGGATCATGGCAAAAGTCAGAACACTCAACAGGGACGAGATCAACCTCGACAGTTTGACGTTAAAACCAAACAAGAGGACCTGCCTTGTTTTAGACCCCCGTATCAGAAGAAGAAAGTTGCCGCTTTAACAGCGAGATATGCCTCAGACGGTGAGAACACGACTCCTGGACTCGACATGGGCAGTGACTCTGCTCGACAGCGCAGCGGAAGTTACAATAGTGCGGGAGGCACTGCGTCCCTGTCTGGAGGCGACAGCAACTGATACCTTCACAACTGTGGAAACAGCAGATACCCGGGTTGCCCCCCCCCGGATAGGCTGTATGACATTATTATTCTAATTGAAGGTGATGTACAATGTCCAATAAAGGCGGTTTTCTGGGAAAATCTAACCTCATACAACATTTTGTTGGCGGAGGCGTATTGGCCTCCACCGCTTGTGTTAGCCGCCTCTCGAGGGGAGGACGTGATACTTCCGAGTTTTTGCATTACGTCCCTGTAGAGCATGCAAAGGCTTTAGCAGCTGAGTGGGCATTGGCCTTTGCCCCCGCTGTGCACTGTAACCAGGTGGGCTGGGATATAGATTCACCGGCACATGAGATACCTTTACGGTCTATGCCACAACCGCAATATCCAATCAAACGCGAAGCAAGGGCTCACGTTTGTGACATTCTGACGCAGTTAGAGTATCAGGGTGTGATTGAATCCTGTACATCACCGATGAATAATCCTCTCTTTACGGTATCTAAGCCTGACAGTTCATATCAGATTGTATTGGATTACCGAAATGTGAATAGTCATTGTCGCACTTTTGCAGTGCAAAACACACACAGCTCTGCGCTGGTGAATAACCTTGTTCGTAAAAAATACAAAACTACACTGGCCATATCAATGGTTTCTACAGTCACAATCTGGCTCCTGAGAGCTGTGACTTGACAGCATTCCCAGCCGTCTGAAATCAGAAAAAATTTACACGATTGCCCATGGGGTATAAGAATAGCCCCGGGGCTTTTGCTGCGCTTGTTGTGTCATTGTTACACGACATAGATCCAGATGCGTTCTCGTACGTGGACGATATCTATCTCATGGACGATGAGCTTATGCCACATCTTGTCTGAGTCGACCGCATAATTTCTGCGTTCACCGACTATGGTTAGAAATTCAATTTTGCAAAGTCACACATCGCTCATTTGGCGGTGCTCTTTTTGGGCTATGAGCTCAATAATGAAGGAAAGGGGTTAGCCCCCACTTCCTGGAGAAATGTGCACATTTCCAACCCCTTCTACTCTGAAGAAACTTCAGTCCTTGGTGGGATTTTTAAATTTCGGGAGGACTTACATTCCCGATTATGCCCAGCGTATCAAACCGCTTTATGCGTTGATAGAACCGACATATTCTTCTGCTAGCTGGCTCCCGGAACATACCTCTATTCTACATTCTTTGCAAACTGACTTGCTTGCAACTAATTACTTATTGACTCGTGATAACACCACAGACCTGGTGATATGTATCGTACCAGGGATGGTGGGTTTCACTTACTTGACGTTCAATGAGGGGGACACAGTACCTATTGCATACAAATCGCATTTGTACACTGCAGCTGAAATGCGTTTTTCCAAAGTTGAGAAAGTTTTGACCGCGGTCCAGATGGCGATTCTGAAGGAACGCTCTTTGGCGCAAGGTAAACGCATTCTTTTGGTCACGCCCTACCCTGCTTTGGAGGCTGTGACTAAGGCAAGTGTACCAAACTCTAAAGCATTACATCCCCGTTGGATACAATGGGCTACGTCTTTGACATCATCAGATGTCACTTTTATCTTTGACCCTGCACTACAGATACAGGAGTTTTTACAGTATGAACATGTTCATCCTCCTCCGTTATCTTTGCTTCCTTTACATGAATACAAAGTGTTATTTACACCGACGGCTCGGCTCAACCGGCCGTAGGTTCCAAACATGCTTGTTCGGCGGCTTGCGCAATTGTGGCTGGCTCCATTGTCAATGGAGAATTTAAGTCCTCCATTGTGCATACTCAAGCACTTGGGGACTGTACCGCACAGTTGGCGGAGCTGCGTGCTCTTATTCTTGCTCTCGAGTTTGCTGATCCTAATGTGAATACTCTTATTGTGTGTGATTCTTACTACTGTGTTCAATCTTTCAATGCCAACTTATTTTTTTGGACTCGAAATGACTATCGAGACTCTAAAGGCAGCGCAATTAAGCATAAAATGCTTTGGGTTCGAGTGGCAGAGCTTAAACAGCTTCTGCTCTCACAAAGGTTATCCATACTCTTGGCCATCAGTGTGTGGGAGCACATGCTCTTGGTAATTCTTTGGCTGACGAAGCGGCCAAATCTGCAGTAGCCACATGTTCCATAGCAGCAGTTACAAGGTCCATGACTAAAATAGATAATGATATTTTGGCAGCAGTGGCTGCTACGAGGGAGGGAACCGGTTATCCTCAGGGTTTCCCTTCAAAATACTCTTATCATGTATCTCCTGAATAAGTTCCTTACGCTTCTATTCCATCTGTTGGGGATCGGCTGATTCCCAACATGGACCGCAGACTTGCTTTGATCAGAGCCGCACACGAGGGCATGGCTTCTGCACATGCCGGAGTGTCTGTGACAGTCTCGATTTTACAGCAACGTTATTGGTGGCGTGGTTTATATAAACAGGCCTGTACTTATGTGCTTTCTTGTGACATTTGTCAGCAAATCAAACCATCTACGGTGTCACGCCCACCACAAACACAGCTATGTATTTCTAATAAACCATTTGGCTGTGTATATCTTGATCACTGCGGTCCGTTCTCCTCTGATACTGCATATAAATATATTTTAGTTGCGGTTGATTCGTGCACTAGATTCCTTTGGGTTTGGCCACAATGCAGTGCTGACGCTCGAAATGTCATCAGGGATTTGCGTGTCCTTGTCTGGATGTTTGCCTGTGGCACCTTTCATTCGGATCAAGGTCCAGCGTTCGCCTCTAAGGCTTACAAGGACGCGATGAAGTCCATGGGGATGCTGGTGCAGTTTTCGTCTCCATACAGGCCTGAGGGCAATTCAATTGTGGAGCGAATGAGTCGTGACTTAAAGCTAAAGTCTTAGGTACTGGTAGGAACTGGCTGGCCCATTTGTATGGTGTTCAACGTGCACTCAATAATCTCCCTAGAAGATCTCTGGGTGGGCGGACCCCATACAAAATGCTCTTTGGCATTAAAATGTTTGTGCCAGACCTTGATGGTCTAGACGTTGTGGCTTCTGCCGCAACCTTTGACGTAGATAATCATTCTACTGTGTTACAGGATCTACAAAAGACCTGTGACAGCTATGCAATTGAACATTTACCCTCTTCTGATGATGCAGCACTGCTGATTCCCGTAACCGGCTGGCTTCCCAAGATTGGAGACCTGGTATGAGAAAAGCTGGAGAACAAGAAAGAATTTGGTCCCTCCTATTGTGCACCAGTCCCAGTACTTGGATTGAAGGGCACTCGTACAGTTATTTTACCACCTTTACCTGGTCGCAAAGACAACAGATATATCTCAGTGGACAATGTCAAGTTACACCGTCTGGCCGATTCTGAATAGTGTCATGCCTGCTATTTCGTGTAACGCAATTTCATTGAATCCGCTGACTTCATCCTCTTCCTCTGACGCTGGTATGGCTGGGAAAGTGATGGACTCTACTATTGACCTTTCGTGCGTCCGGCCTCTAAGTTCCAATGCAGAAGTTGAGTACACTTATCCTACAGATGAGTCCGTTAGTGAAGTACCGGTCAGTCCTCGACAACATCAAGCTGACCCAGCTCTACCATCGCTCATTAACAGAACTGCAAGCGGCTACTTTAGAGATAATGCCAGCTTCTCTTCTGACTCATCCTCCTCGACTTCCAGTTTGGCAGTACCACCGACTAGATTGAGTATTTTTTCTCTTGGTTCAAAAAGACTTACCTGGTCCCTCCATGGACCTACATTTGGTTGGTACTCATCCTGATTTTCCTCTTCATGTCAATTGGGTTTGTGACCGTGTTCTTCTTACTCATCAATGGTCATTATTTACCAGAACGCTCTGCTGTGAACTTGATCGATGGAATTCTGGCCCCTCACACATCGTCCCATATCATGAAACGTGATCAAACACTTGTGAACATTTCAGCATTCCCGGTTGCAGACGGCATCGTTTGGGACAAAGTGCCTTTTGAAATTCACGGTCCGACCGAGGTGCTCAGGGTGCCATACGTGTTTCGCGTCTCCTTAGGAGATGTGGTAACACGGGACATACATTCTGACGATTCGGATGTTCAAGCGGTACATTCGTTATGTTCAGATTTGAAGTATTATGCTGCTTTTGATGCTGAAGATTTGTATTTAAATTCTGCCAATTATGCAGATCTCTTCTGTTATCAGCATTATGGGCATCATTTTTTGCACAAAACAAACACGTTAAGACCTGTTCGTAATTACACTCAATGGGAACATTGTGCAACTCCTATACAAGGGAGTTATAAGACTCTTAGAGAGGAGTTCACATATGCTAAAGATTATGACACATCTAATCCCGAATCCTATTACTTTAAATTACAATCGCAACCGGTATCCAAATTTATCCTGACCCACTCTAAATTGATTTATTCCAACTCTTTTATTGATCAATTGGCTACACAAGGTTATGATCACTGGAAAGAGACCATTGTGTTCAAATCGATCTGGGGCACTAAGCTATGGCAGGTTCAGGGAACTGAAGCGTTACATCGTACCTGCCTGATCCCAACTCAAATTTTATTTTTATTTCCTATAATTTTATCCAGTTGATGGGTCCCTTAGAGGCCCATGACCAGGCTTGTTCTGGGGATGGCCGTATGGCGCGTGCGGCAGCACTTGGAGTATTGGCTGAATGGGATATCGGTGCGGCTGCGCAGAGCCTCCTGCATCAGAGTTTCATCGAATATCACGCAAGTTGCCCGATTATGCTTCTGGAAGCATCATATTACGAGGAACACGTTTGTTCCTTCGACCTACTTGAATGGATGGCATCCCTGTTCTCCACAAACGATAGGAATTACCTTGTGGAGGGAATTGCATTCTTCAGTTCACATACTTTGATGGATTAACAACCTCCTTCATAATATCATTTTCCTGGAGCCGAATTGTTTTATTTTATTTTGCACATCAAAAATAAAAGATTTTTTAATTTTTTCCAATTTGGTTTTTTCTTAATCTCTGATATTTTGGACTCTGCTTGGCTTTTTGAACTCTGTTTTGGTCTTTTCTCTAGTCCTATGGCCTTACCAGGGGAGGGTGTTATATGGCTCTTAGGGACATTGCTAAGCTAGCATGAGCTTTGCTGCCATGATGCTGCTTTTGCGCGCGTTACTACATGACTTTATTTTTGCAAGCTGCTGTTTGTGCCTTTCACATGAGAACTGTCTGCTTTTCGCGTTCTTTGCTGAAGTTCCTGGAGTTTTGTCTGAACACGATGTGCAAGGTCTATAACCAATGCCCCTTGTTATTCGGTTCTGGTCAGTCCCTAGCACCTAGACATAACATGCTAAACACAGCTGCAATGCTGGAGACTCGTGCTTTGATATTACGGGGATGCATGTTGTTTTAACAGACACTTAGAGAGAGCCCTTTCCATGGAGAAGAGCTATGCTGTTCCTAAGATGTAAATCTTACATCTAGGCTTTAAGGTATGGGGTCTGCTGTCAAAGCCCAGAGATCTTCCTTTATATAAATAAACTTTTTCCAGTCAAGGGGAGGGTGGTTAGGCCTTATAGTCCTTTTTCCACTGTCTTTATAAAATGGCTTCCCCTTTTGTACTCTATGAAATTGTAACAATGTTAATTGTTTTGAGTTTATGCATTTTGCTGCTGGTAGTGGCTGGTATACTGTATTGTAGAGCACAATAGTTAAAATAAACATTTTGAACTATTACAGTGGCTCTGCCTAATCTTGTTGTGGACAAGTACGAGTGAGCGAGCGAAAGAGTAAGTCTTGCTACCGCGATTCCTGAGAGTCGGGAGTGTTGTGTTCTGGGTTGTCTAATCATTTGCAGCTCTGTGATATTTGGAGGAGAACGAATGAGACACTATAGCTAGTCGGTTTTGGGATTTTGGGCACTAAGGTGGTAGGTTGGTACACCCCTATACTCCGAGGTCCTGGTTTCCTGCGCATAGTTCTGTGTAGGTGCAGAATCCCCGCAACAATAGGTCTCGCATTTGCGAGACTTTGAGCTGTTGGCATTGTAAATGGCAATGCCTTTTTTTATGTGTTTGGAAAATCTGCACTGTTCTATATAAGGATTTTAACCTATACACTGCAAGTAACAAAAGAATCTCTCTGACAAAAGCACTGACCTATTTATATTATATGCACTTTGCGATCTGCATGGTACACATCCTTTGCAGCCGGCACATTAACCCTCTGCGCTACCTTAAGATGAGTCAAAACTTTCACTAGACAAAACTCCGATCTCACTCCAGGAAGAACATTAATCACCAGTTATCTTGACATTTTTATTGTTGTATGAAAATTGCTGTAGGGAAGGAACACAGCAGCAGGTGCTTTTAAAACTATAGTATACTTGCTAACACAGCGCCCCCCAAAGTCAACACCCGGTGCGGTGGCACTGGTCGCACCGCACTAGAGATGGCCCTGGTTCCAAATAGTGGCAAACTGTGTGATCTCAGGCAAGTCACATTCTATTCCTGCCCATCAGTGGCCATTAATGTAAACAGAGAAAATTAAGAAGGTTGGCATGATTTTTCTTTTGCAAACGCACATGTACAACACTAAAAGAATCCCTAGCAGACCACAATGCATTCACACACCGTTCTCCAACCTTAAACTAGCCTCTTCATGCTAAAAAGCGGGGTCTTTCACTCTGTTTGCTTCACCACCTGGCAATGAGCAGCAGCACAAACATAAGATCACATCTCTGGTCATAACAAAAGAAGAAAAGACATCCTTCATGGGTCGCACGAGAACCCCCCAATCTTCCATCTCTTCAGAGGTATGGAGTACAATGTAAATACAAATAAAATGCAATGGACCTACCCAATAGTACATTGGATGGCTGCGGTTATTGCGTGTTACTCTCTGAAAAATATGCTACAGGTCTAACTCCTGTCACGTTTTAACTTTTCGATACATGCAACATATATGTATTCAAAAGTGCAACTTTAGTTACCGTGCCAGTTTGCGAAGAGCACCTTGTGCTCCTTAACAGCCAGAGTTGCCGACTTTGGAATGGGGAACCAGGTTCGAGTCTCGGCATCGGCTCCACACCATGTTATTCTGAGCAAATCACTATATACTCCTGTGCCTACCAAAAATGAATGTCTAATACAACTGGTGCTCATGTAAAGCGCTCCAAGACCTTCGGGTCGAGTTTGCGCTATATAAAACTGCAAAAAAAGGACATGGGGGTTTCAGGATAAAAGTAGGAGGGCCTGAATGGATATTTGTGGCTAGTCAAGCAAGCCTTTTAGTTGAGTGATTGCCATGTGTAAAACCAGTTTGCAGTGGACTGTTGACTTGGTGATTGCTGCTGCTTTTTTAATGAGTGAACTTGCAGTCAGCCATACTTGTGGGTCACTGCTGCTAGTGTATTTAACTTTTTGCTCCCCTGTGTAAACCAGGAGTGTATCCCCTTCCACGCCCCCTCTCCGGACACTGTACAGCTGTATGAGCATCTCAGACGTCCAATAAATAGGGGCAGAAAAAGGGGCAGTCAATGTATATGTAGCACATACAGCCCTAACCACTCTCACCGTTACTGACGGCGGCGGCAGTGAGGCAAATAATACATAGGTGTAGATTTACAGCGATTTCCGCTGGCGCTTGCACCATGAAATTTTGCTGCGCCCTCGCAGGCCTTTTTAATGGTCAGTAAATCATAATATTGATTCCCATGAAGTTTTGGGCTGGTATATAAATTTACTTTACTTGGTTAAACCAGCAACAACTACCAGGAAGCAACTGCAGGGGAAATAGTGATGTATCCCCTGAAAGTGTACAGGCTGGGTGGCTCAATTCAGTTTCAAGCACCAAAACCGGTGGGGCTCGGAAATTAATAATTGCTGGTGGGCAGCGGCCAGCATTTACATTATAGCCCCCACAGCGAGGGCCAATGGTTGCTGGCTTGAAGCAGCCAGTGGGAGGAGGCGGGGCTTTGGCTGACGTGATTTTCAAGATGGGAGGAGGGCCATCTCGCGCTGGGCCAGTAGGAACTGTGAAGGTTGGATGGCCAAGCAAAATAAACAATTAGTGAAATCGCCTGGTTGTCAACCAAGCTCCCAAAGGCAGGCCAATTGAAAGCAATGGGCGAATAGAAAGCCAGCATTTCAGAATGGCATAACAAAGAACCAATGGCAAGCCCTGATTCTTGGTTAAAGCCATATTGTAGTTACATCATGTCTCGCAGAGCAGCTCATGCGAGCTGACTCTAGGCTCGACCTTAAAAATGAAAATGGGGGTGAAAAAGTGACAAACGGGGAACGGAAAGGGAATTACTAAAACCTATTTGCACTGCACTTTAACACTAGAGACACCAAGCGAGGTTGACGCTCTAGTTGTTCTGCACTTTCGCCAACATAAAATGATGGCTGGTGTGCGAGCGTGCAGCTGAAACACACACTGGCACCTCGCTCTGCCCAGGAGGCTGATACTTTTAATCCTGAGTGTTTTACTGCTTTTTACCTGTTTTTTCAGAAAGTGAAAAAGGGGATGAAAAAGTGAAAAAGGCGAACTGAAAGGAAATTATTAGAAGCTATTTGCACTGCACTTTAATGCTAGAGACGCCAAGCGAGGTCGGCACTCTAGTTGTTCTGCACTTTCGCCAATATAAAATGAAGACTCGGGGATGCACAGCTGAAGCACGCTGGCACCCCGCTCCTCACAGGAGGCTGATACTTTTAATCCTAAGTGTTTTACTGCTTTTTTAACTGTTTTAAAAAAAAGTGAAATAGGGGTGAAATAGTGAAAAGTGGGAACTGAAAGGGAATTACTAGAAGCTATTTGCACCACACTGTAACACTAGAGATGCCAAGTGAGATCGCTGCTCTAGTTGTTCTGCACTTTCACCGACATAAAATGAAGGCTGGGATGCAGGCACGCAGGTGAAATGCACCTGGCACCGCACTCCTCACTGGAGGTGGATACTTTTAATCCTGAGTGTTTTACTTATTTTTTAACCGTTTTTTTTTTATGAAAAGGGGTTGAAAAGTGTAAAAGGGGAACTGAAAGGGAATTACTAGAAGCTATTTGCACCACACTTTAACGCTAGAGGCCCCAAGCGAGGTTAGTGTTCTAGTTGTTCTACATTTTCGCCAACATAAAATGAAGCACGATGAACGGGGGCGCAGCTGAAACACAATCTGGCACCATGCTCATCAGAGGAGGCTGATACTTTTAACCCCAAGTGTTTTACCTGTTTTTAAAATGTTTAAAGGAGGTTAAAAAGTGAATAAGGGGAACTGAAAGGGAATTACTAGAAGGTATTTGCACCACACTTTAAGGATAGAGACACCATGCGAGGTCGGCGCTCCAGTTGTTCTGCACTTCCGCTGACATAAAAGGAAGGCTTGGGCTCAGGTGCACAGCTGAAACACACGCTGGCACCGCGTTCCTTACAGGAGGCTATTATTTTTCATCTTGAGTGTTTTACTTCTTTTTTAACTATTTTCTAAAAAAGGGGGTGAAAAAGTTAAAACGGGGAACTGAAAGGGAATTACTAGAAGCTATTTGCACCGCACTTTGATGCTAGAGATGCCAACTGAGGTCGGCGCGCTAGGTCTGCACTTTCGCCGACATAAAATGAAGACAGGGGCGCGGGCACGCCGCTGGCTGCCAAAGGCAAGACCGTCCACGTCCATCTGCGTCCAAATGGGACCAGGGGCCAGGAACTCTGCCTCTTCCACCCTAAGTAAGATTGGTTACTCCTCTCAACAACTACTTGCCCTACGGACTATTCCTAGTAATGACTGCCTTCACTCCGTTGATTTACATAAAGCTGAGCTGCAATGTATGAATTGCTCCTTCTCTTTACACATGAATGTTGAGTGTATGGCTGAACAGAATTTAGTGAAAGGTTGGTGTTTGTTTTTGTTCAGTTGTAGGTCGCTTGCTCGTAACAAACTTGAGCTATTTCCTCTTTTGGTAGACGAAGTTCCAGACGTTGTCTTCCTTACAGAAACATGGTTGCACGATAACTCAGTACCTGATATAATTCAAACTCTTCCCCTGGGGTATTACTTTTGCCAAAGAGATTACTTAAACAAAGTGGGTGGGGGAATAGCCATTATTCTCAAAGAGTCTCTAAAGTGTTCATATGATCATCTACCTATACCCGATTGTGAGAGCCTTTCCTTTGCTATATCTATGACGCCTACATATACCTTTTCTGGAGTCCTAACATACAGACTCCTGGGGCCTTGATCTCAGTTTGAAGAGGCTCGTCCAGACCTCATCGCCAGTTTAGCAATAGGCAAACCTAATCTTACTCTGCTGGGGAAACTTTAATATCCACTTTGAAGATGCCAATAACTCTCTTGCATCCAGTATATTAAAGGATCTTTGACCACTACAGTTAACACAAAGAGTTGTTGGTTCCACTCATGAGAAAGAGCATCTTATTGACTCATTATTTAGCAATGCCCCTAATCTTAAGGTCGATCATTCCATTCCCGTGCTGTGGTCGGACCATTACTTGATTCCAATGGTTTTATATGGTCCCACCCCCTTATTGGGTTCCTTGCCGGTGACTCATAGGTTGTTTAAACTTAACAAAGAAACAGGGAATTCTATTCTTGACTCCTCCAGACACTAATTGAGAAGGCTTCCCCTCTCGGCAAATGATACATTTGTGGATTAGGTCAAACAGTCTTTAGGTCAGGTGATCCCAGTAAAAACTTTCAAAATAAACCGTAAGGGTAAATGCTCCCCCCTGGTTCACCCCTCACTTACTGGCCCTAAGGAAAGAATGTCAAAGGCTAGAAAGAAAATGGAGGAAGTCATATTATGAGCAGGAAACAAATGAACTACCGTCTGGCTATTAGAAACTTTCATCTAGAAATTAAATCTGCCCTAGCATCCTACTTTGAATCCAAGATTGACAGGGCATCTAATTCGCCTCGGGAACTATTCCAACCAGTTAAATCTTTAAGTATATTGAAGTCGGATAGTATACTCCTAGAGCCCACGGTAGCCTGATGCAATTAGCTGGAAATATTCTTTCAAAAGAAAATCTTTGATATCTACAATGCTCTACAAAGTGCGAAAAGTAAGTTGACCCTACCACAGAGGAAAAGCCGGTAGGGCCCCTCTACGACATGTGTAACAACCTTTCCTGTCATCACCTTTGAACTACTTCCAAAGATCTTTAGTAAAGTAAAGTCGGGGCCCCCCTTGACCCTGCCACCCCCTCATATTCTCCTTCAAGGAGCAGAATGTATTTTTCCCGGTCTGCTGGATCTCCTCAACATCTCACTATCCAGTGGCTTTGTCCCCCCAGCCTCGAAAAATGCAGTTGCAATACTGCTAATAAAAAAGATAATCTTGACCCCTTATGTGCAGGGAACTACAGGCCTATCTTGCTGCTCCCTGCAGCAGGTAAGATTCTAGAAAAACATGTAGATCAGAATCTATGTGCATTCCTGGAGAAGAATGCTATCTTGCACCCCACTCAGACTGGGTCCCGTGCACAACAAAGCACTGAAACTGCACTACTGGCGGTAACTGAGGAGATTAAGATGCTGCTGAACAAGGGAGGGTCTGCTGACATCATTCTCCTCAATTTGATTGCAGCATTTGATATAGTAGCTCACAGGGTCCATAGTCAAAGAATTAGTGATGCCGGAATAAAAGATGATGCTCTGAAGTGGCTCCTTTCTCTCTTAGAGGACAGGACATTTCAGGTCTTTGAAAAAACCTGTTGTTTGGGCGCTTTCCCCCTGAAGTGTGAAGTGCCACAGTGATCCACACTAAGTCCCATGCTTTTTAATCTCTACATACGTCTGCTGGTGCATACTGTCCTTGAATTCGGGCTCTCAGTTGTTTCTTACGCAGATGATGCGTGTTAGACCTGGCTTTTTTTCAGCGGGTTTATCCCCAGACATTTTGCTTTTTGGCCTCCTGTTTCTGACCTGTTTTGTTGGTTTTATGACTCTAGGCACTTTACCAATGCTGATCAGTGCTAAAGTGCATATGCTCTCCCTGTAAATTGTTGTTATGGATTGGTGTTTCCATAATTGGCTATTTGCTTTACTAGTCAGTCCCTAGTACAGTGCACCGTGTGTGCCCAGGGCCTGTAAATCAAATGCTGCTAGTGGGCTTGCAGCACTGATTGTGCCACCCACATAAGCAGCCTGTAAATGTAAGTCTGGCCTGCTATTGCAGAGCCTGTGTGCAGTCTAGTACTGCCATGTCGACTTGCCAGGCCCTAACCTTCCCTTTCCTTACATGTTAGTCACCCTAAGGTAGGCCCAAGATACCCCTGAGGGCAGGGTGCAGTGTATGTGAAAGGTAGGACATGCCCTGGTGTGTGTGGCATGTCCTGATAGTGAACTACTGCCAATTTTGTTTTTCACTATTGCAAGGCTACCTGTTCCCAAAGGATAGAATGGGGAGTTTGCTTATGACATCTTAGAAACATAGCTACGCCTGGGAACAAGGTAGGAAAATAAAGTTTAGTATGCCTGAACTCAGAATGTTAAAATGCATCTTTTAGTGAGGGCAATTTTTACATTCTGTTTTTGAAAATACCATTTTTAGAAAGTGGGTATTCTCTTGCTTAGCCATCCAGTGTGCCTCTGCTAGGTTTGTGTATTGCATGTCTGACTTTTGGATGACAGGGGCTGGGAGGAGCAGTGGCTCCAGAGAGCCTGATGAGTCAGGGCTGGGCTGAATAGACCTGGGCTGCCTTTAGAGTAGGGGGAGGAGATTTCCTTTCACCTGAATGGGCCTGGTCTGCCTTCCACAATGCTGTCTCCACCTCCTGCCAGGAAGCTGCACCAGAGAGGACAGAACCAGTTTTGACCAAGCACATGGCTTCTCTGCCAACAGAGAACAAAGTATTTTGTAGCATAAATATTGGGGCCAAGATCCCAGAACTTTAGATCACTTCTGGGAATCAAGAAGCTGAGGAGGAATACTGCCCCTGTGCTGTTTGCTGTCTGGGGTTGGCCTGCAGTGGCTACTTGCTGCCAAGGGAAGGAGAAAAGGACTTTGATGTTTGCTGTGTCCCCTGCTTGAAGAAGATCTCCAAGGGCTTGAAGCTGAGCTTGCCTCCTGTTCTGAAGTCTCAGGGACACAAAGACCTCACCACCAGCTCCCCTGAACTGCCTTGCTGTGAGTTCTGACCTGCAAAGAGGTGCCTGCTGTTGTTCTGGACCTTTAGAGATGGTTTTCCGCTGGGAGCTGGAAAATCAACGCAACACCGAAAAGCGTGACGCATCCGTACCTGTTTTTGACACATCGCAGAAGAAACCGTTGCAGCGCCTGCCGCGGCTCGAGCGATCACCGCACGCCGCATTGAGTGATCTCTGAAGTCCGAGATCACCGCACCGATTCCGACGCAAGCCCTGCTGTGCGTCTGCAAGAATCCACGCATCATCCCGGATCGTTGCATCGCATCGAGGCGCCAAGTCTGTCGCATTGTTGGGGGACGCAATAAGAAACCGACGCGTCACCTCCCAACACAGTAAGAAACCGACGCATCACCTCCTCTCCGGTAAGGAACCGACACATCACCTCCCCTGCGCAGCAGTAAGGAACAAACGCATCACCTCCCCCAGAGCAAGGAACCAACGCATCACCTACCCTGAGTGTAAGGAACCGGCGCATCACCTTCCCTGCGGCCTTTTTTGCTTGTGTACGCGACGCATGTAAGGTACTTTGTGTGAAAAGTGTCACATCTGCAATTTGCTTTGAACTGAACTATTTCTTTTTTTTTGTTTACATTTCTTTTATTGAATTTCAAAAACAAATAAAACAGGCCAGTGAGAGCCTCACATTCATCGGATTGCAATCCGGCATAAAATTTCACATGACTGGCTGAGAAATGCAATGAGAAACAAAGGAACCCCCTCCCCCTTTCCCCCCCTCAGTGGTCATCTTCCAGGTGTAGTGGGTCGCAAGTGTGGGTCAGTGTTGGGCTACGTCGATGTGGGCCTTTAAGTGATGGTAGTGTGGGAGTCCGATGCGCGTGGCGGGTCTGCCAGGCGTAGGAGTCTAAGATATTTAGGGCAGGTAAGCTCTGTGAACTCAGAGGTGAGCAACGTGAGGAACGGTTTCCACAGGTTGTGGAAGGAGGCTTCAGGATGGGCTAGGGTGAGTGAGATTTTCTCCATTCCCAAGATCCCCCATAGTCTGTGAAGCCAACTGAGGCGTGTAGGTGCTGTCTTAGTACCCCAGTGTGTTAGGATGTTCTGAACTGCAGCCCCTAGTGCTAGAGCCATCTGCTTGCCCCTCCGGGATTTAAGGGGAAATGTAAGAGCATTCGGGAGGCCTAAAAGTACATACGCCGGGAATCGTGGGATTTGAGTATCGAAGTGAGAGTCGATCACGTCCAATGTCTGTTGCCAGTAATCCCCTAGTAGCGGGCAATCCCAGAGAATATGAGTGAGTGTACCTGGGGAGCCGCGGGCCCTCCAGCAAAGCGGATTACGGGAGGGGTTGCCGTGATGTAAGCGTACAGGAGTCAAATACCAATAGGTAGCCACTTTGGTGGCCGTCTCAATTGAGGCCACGTTGCGGGCCGTGTGTCGGGCCCTATAGTAAATTGCCGTCCATTCCTTTCGCGTCAGTTCCCTCCCTTTTCCCATCTCAGCTGCCCCGGAGCCTTCCCTTCTCCCAGAGCAGGGCGTGCGAATTTATATAGGTCCGAGGTCAGGCGAGAGTCTGAGTGGCGGGTAAGGAACCACTTTTCGAAGGGAGTAAGGTGTCGCTCCGCGCCCGCGCGGGTTTCGTCCTGGAGAACCCAGTGTCGAATCTGCAGATATCTATACCGTTCAGTTTCCGGTATATCTTGGTCCCTGCGCATGTCTGCGAAGGAGCGGGGGCCCTCAAGGTCGAAGAAGTGACCAATGGAGCGGCATGACTCTCCCTGCCAGTGTCGGAAGTCCGCCTCATCCAGTCCCGGTGTGAAGTCAGGATTGCGCACAATGGGCGTGATCGGGGAGGGGAAAGTGGTTAATCCCCTGCTGGTGGCCACTTTGTCCCAGGCCAAGAGTGTGGGGCGAGTCACCTCTGAGAGGTACAAATTACGAGGTCTCCCCGTGCAGGCAAGGAAAGGAACTCCCCACATGGACTGGCCACCATGGGAGCGATCCATAAAAAGCCAGTGCTTTTCAGACTCCGGACGCAACCACTCCACAAGTGCCCTCAACTGGGCCGCTCGCCAGTAATCCACTAGGTCTGGGATCCCCAACCCCCCCTCATCTGGGCTGCGATATGCGAGTTCCTTACTCATGCAAGCCCTCTGGTCGCGCCATATAAAGCGTTCTATGGCGTGCTGTAAAGAATGAAGAACCCCGGGTGGGGGGACTAGTGTTAAAGTGTGAAATATGTAAAGGATCTTAGGCAGGATTACCATCTTCACAGCCGCTATGCGGCCCAGCCAGGACAGCGCGTGTGGCCTCCATTTCCGGAGACACTCCCGAACCTGCCGGAGTAGTGCTGTGTAGTTTAGCGTCTTGGTAGATTCTATAGCAGCAGTGATTTGCACCCCCAAGTACGAAAGAGACTCCGTGGCCCATTGGACAAGATAAGAGCGCTGTAGCAGCCGCAATGTGTCAGGAGTTAACAAGAGAGCGAGTGCCTGAGATTTGTGCACGTTAATTTTGAAACCGGACACTGAGGCAAATCTGTCCAGCTCCGCCAGGAGGGCCGGGAAAGACTCCCGGGCCTCCTCTAGTGTGGCCACCACATCGTCCGCATAAAGACTGAGCTTGTGCTCCGTCCCTCCGAACCGCGTCCCTCTGATAGCGGGGTCGGCGCGTACCCTCTGAGCCATAGGCTCCATATACAGAGCAAATAGGAGAGGCGATAGAGGGCAGCCTTGCCGCGTCCCCCTGCGGATAGGGAAGGCTCTCGAGGCAAACCCGTTCACTCGGACCGTGGCGGTGGGAGTCGCGTAGCTACAGAACACCCATCGTATAAAACGGTCTGGGAGGCCGAAATGTGAGAGAGTTGCCCGGAGATAGGGCCAGTGGACCCTGTCGAACGCCTTCTCCGGGTCGACGGAAAAGATCATACGTTCCGCCGGAAAGCTCTCAGAGCGGTCCACGAGATGAAGTAGCCGCTTGGTATTATCCGGGCACTGGCGGCCGGGGACAAACCCAGACTGGTCAGGGTCGATCAACCCAGGGAGATGAGAAGAGAGTCTCTGCGCTAAGATCCCAGTGAAGATTTTTAAGTCCACATTGAGAAGTGAGAAAGGGCGGAAGGAGGCACATATGCGACGATCTTTGCCAGGCTTGGTTATAACCGTAATCAAGGCCTCCAACATGGTGGAGGGTAGTGTCGCCTCCTGGCTTGTGCCTAAAGAGTTAAAAAGACGCACTAGTAGTGGGGCGAGGACAGGGCAAAATTTCTTATAAAAGGCGGAAGAAAAGCCGTCAGGTCCCGGGGACTTGTGGAGTTTTAGGCGAGAAATGGCTACAACAACCTCTTCAATTCTGATAGGAGCATCTAGTTCCGCTGCTTGGCCTTGGCCGAGTTTCACCGTCTGGGCCCCCTCTAGATACTGCACAGGGCCGTCAGCGGGTAGCAACTGCGCCGAATATAGGTCCTCGTAAAAGGAGCGAAATGCGTCCGCTATGTCGTGATCATTGTCGAGTTCACAGCCCTGGCGATCTAAGAGCCCGGTGACACGGGACATTTGTCTTTGCGCCCGCAATCTATTGGCGAGGAGTTTCCCGCACCTATCTCCCCCCACGTAGAAAGCGTGTTTCAGCCGGAGAGCGGCATACTCGGCCCTGTCCCCGTCGAGACCCGCCAACTGTGCCCGGGCTGCCTTAAGCTGCCTCCAAACCCTAGGTGCCCCTGTTCGTTGGTGGATACGTTCCAATTCTGTCACTTCCCCCATGAGTCGCTCCCTCTTCTCTCGTCTATCTTTGTTATCCGCGGCTGCAATACCCAGCAGTTCTCCTCGTACAACCGTTTTCAAGGCCTCCCATAAGGTAGTTATTCGTGTTGCAGGGGTGTCATTAAGGGTGAGATAGTTGGCAATACAGGAGCTGACCTGTTGAACTACGGAGGGGCGTTGAAGCATAGTTTCTCGTAGGCGCCAGAACCTTCGTGTGGGCCGGTCAGTGGGGAAGGGCAGCGTGATTTGCACTTCAGAGTGGTCGGACAGTGGGCACGGGAGTATTTCGGCTACTTGTATTTGTTGGGTCAGTGTGTCTGATGTGAGGATATAATCAATCCGTGCATAGGATTTGTGAGGATGGGAATAGAACATGTAACCCCTGGAGTTCGGATGACGAAGTCTCCATACATCTGTGAGGCCTGCGTCGCTCAGTAAGCGTTTCCCTGAAGTGGACAACGCTCCCGCCTGACCCCACCTCTGTACCGATCTGTTGACGGTATCATCAAAGGCCAAATTAAAATCCCCCCCTATTAGTAGCGATCTATCCAGTATAGAGGTTAACTCGTGCACCGCCTCCCTTAAAAATCCCTCCTGTCCCTCGTTAGGTACATAAACAGTAGCGATCGTGAGGCGGGAGGTGCCCAGTGTAAAGGAATATGCCAATAGTCGGCCTTTTATCTCAGCCTGTTTGTCGCCTATGCGGCCTGGGAATTTATTAGATACCAGGATAGCTACACCTGCCGTCTTGGTGGTCCTAGAGGAGAATAGCTGGTGAGGGAAGGCCCTAGAGCGCAGCCGGTGTGTGTCCGTGGGTAAGAGGTGTGTCTCCTGAAGGAGACAGATGTGAGCGTCCGAGTTCTCCAGATAAGACAGAATAGCGCTTCTTTTAGTGGGGTTGTTGAGCCCCTTGACGTTCAGAGATATTACACTAATATCAGCCATCTCTAGGGGAACCATAGAAATACCTCAATCCGACTCCCTGCCCATTCGAACCCATATGGAGAAAGGGAAAGCCAAGTCATCAAGTATCCCACTGAAGCAAAATGAGGGAGGAAAAAGAAACCCCGAACAGACCTAAACAAACAAAGAACATATAAGAACAACATTGAGAGTCGATCATTGTCCGAGGCGGTCAGCCCCATGGAGGAACGAAAGACGGACTGCAGGAACCACCTGCCGCCCCGGTCCCACCCCCAGACCCGAGAAGCTAAGGCAATGCACTTCCCGGCGTCATATTAATGAAACAGGACCAAATTCGCCATTTCAGTCAGCCGAGTGGGAGTTCCCCATCAGTGTGGCGAGGACGGCCTCACGTTCTGCTGCCATTGCCTCTGGATCAGGGCGGATATGTGGTGGAGACCTCCCCACTTGCTGCCATCTTGCTGCGTTATTTCTTTTGCGCAGGGGTGCCTCTCCCGCGGGCGTCGTGTCGACGGTGTCTGGTAGCGGCAGGAGGGATGTCGCCTCTTGAAGGGAGCGCACTTGGTGGAGCCGGCCTTCCCATTTAAAGACAAGCCTAAACGGATGTCCCCAAGAGTAGGAGACCTCTCTGGAGCGAAGGAACTCCGTGACAGGCCGGAACTCCCGCAGTTTCTGCAAAGTGGAAGCCGCTAAGTCCTGGAATAGGAGAGGTTTGCAGGAACGATAATCAAGAGGGTGCTTGGCTCGGGCCTCACGCAGGATCCGCTCTTTGAGTTGAAAATTGTGGACACACGTCAGGATATCAGGGGGGGGCGTTGCTGGTCGTTTAGGTCCGATGCAATGGGTTCTATCAAGCTTGATACGCTGCTTCGGAGAGGCCCCCAGGATGTGCCGGACCAAGTCCTCGACAAAGCCCTCGATGTCCTCACCCCGCAGGCCCTGCGGAACCGCTCGGATTCGAATATTGTTCCACCGGGAGCGGTTCTCCAGGTCCTCTGCATGGGCCTGGAGGTCCAGGTGCTGTTCCTGAAGACGCAGTACCTCTTGTTGAAGATGGGTCACCTCGTCATCCCTCGCCGTTGTTTGCATCTCTAGGTCCTCTATGCGTTCTCCCACCGAGTCTACGTCCCTGCGCAGGTCTCGGAGCTCAGCCGCCAGTTCCTTCTTCATGGCGTGAAACTCCCCGGTTAAGGTGGCGAACAGGGATTCGAGGATGCTCCGCGTGACTGGACCGTCCACCTCACTTTGTCCCTGGGACGTCGGGGAGCCCCCTTTCGCTCTAGGTGATTGAGACCCCCCAGGCCCGGGTCTGAGAAGGAGCTCCTTCACTGACCTCTCCTTCCGTTGCTTGGTGGCAGCCGCCATCTTGCCCCAGGGAGATGATCTCGTGCGTGTTTGCAGCCCGGGTCCTCTCGCCGTGACTGGGTCCACCAGCGTCTCACCACTGCCCCTCGCTCCACCGTCAGTGGGGCCTTCACGTCAGGCCCGGGCGCCTCCCCCCCATGGCGGGTCTTCACCCTGTGTCAGCTCGTCAGGGGCTGGGGTGGATTCAGGGCTGATGGCTCACCCAGGTCGCAGGGTATCTTCAGCCGGGAACTTGTGAGGATGGGGATGGCCTCCTCCGCTGCAGTGGCGTCAAGGCGGCTCAGAGCCCTCAGCTAGCGGGCCCGACTCTGTGGTGATCGTCAGGGTCGTCCGCCAGTCACTGGTGGTGCGCCGGGGCTTGCGGGGCTCGTCGATCGGTCCCAGCGACACACGCAGCTTGCAGCTCGGTCTCAGGGGTCCGGCTGCGCTGCCCTGGCTGCTCACTGCCCACCGTCCCAGAAGTATGGGGGGCTGAAGGCGGTCTTCAGGGCCTGCAATGGGATCCCGGCCGATCCGCACCGGGTCCCGCGCCCCCAGTTGATGGGAGTCCTCGCAGGGGGTGCCTCGCGGGGGGGCCGAGCCTCCCCTTTTGCGGCCGCCGCTCTCACCTTCGGTTTGCGCCGCTCCTACACGGCGGCCGGCACCGCTCACAGGTCCGATGCTGGCTGAGCACGCGGCGGGCCGCAGCTTCTCCCCGCCGGCACTGGAGTGCAGGCCGCAGATCTCGCCGCTCCCGACGGAGCGTCGCGGCCCGAACCGGGCTTCACGCCACCTCGCACGGCGATCGTGGCACCAGAGGACTCAGGCTGGACAGAGGCAAGATCGGCGGTGTCTGGCGTTTGGTTACAGCGCCGCCGGTGCTATTAGGGGTCTCGGGCCTGGTTCTCGGGCCGGAGCGACGGGTAGGCACGTCCTACACAGTCGCCATCTTGGCCATGCCCCCCGAACTGAACTATTTCTACCATCTGAAAGTCATATTTCTATTACTGTATTGTGGATTTTTGTAGTTTGGTCTTGTTTTGGTTTAGATAAAGATTACTTATTTTTCTAAACTGGTGTGGTGTCCATTTGTAGTGTTTTCGCTGTATTACTGTATGTGTTCACAAATGCTTTACACACTGCCTCTGAGATAATCCTGTCTGCTCGTGCCAAGCTACCAATGGGGTGAGCAGGGGTTATTTTAGAAGTGTATCCCCTTTACCCTGACTAGAAGCAAGGGGCCCTATTTGGACAAAGGTACCTACCTCTGCCAACTAGAGACCCCCATTTCTAACAATGCACAGCTGATTTTCTCCCTCGCACCTGGCAGGGACCTCAATCTCAACTACTTGTCCCTTGTTTGGAAAAGGTAGCTAGCTGGATGGCGAGCTGCTGCCTCAATCTCAATGGGGATAAGTTGGAGATTATGGGGCTGGGCAATAATCAAATTTCCAGATGATGCTAGGATGGCCTGACTGTCTAGGTACAGGACCAACTCCTTATACCCCCATAAAAAGCTTATGGATGTGGCTTGACAAATCACTTTCAATGGATGCTATGGTCTCTTTAGAACACTCCGAAATATTATAGATCTGCTTCCTCTTCTCTCTAGAAGGATTGTTCTTCAGGCTTTAGTACTTTCACCCCTGGAGAATGGGAGCTCCCTTTACCTGGGGGCCCCATTACATGTGACCAGAAGGTTACAAGTCATCCAAAATGCAGCAGCTTGGCTTCTGCTTAACGTTAGAAGACATATTTCAGCTAAGAATGCACTGGTTTCTCTTCACTGGCTTCCCTTTGATCAGTGGGTGAAGTTCACGGCTCCATGCCTGGCACTCAGAGAAGTACATATGAAAGGCTCCCCTTTTCGATGGGCCCTTATGGTGCCTTACATTCCGAGCAGGACACTGATGTCGTGTAGTTCCTATAGTACCCATGCAGGGACCTGCACGTTTGTGTAACATAAGCTGTGGGCTTGGTGGCAGACTGACTCTGTGCGCCCCCACCGCTTATGTTAGATTGTTTTGCATTAGCTAGCTCGCAGTGCCACTAGTGTCTCCTCTTATCGGGGAGAGATTAGTTTCTGGCAACCTTAGATTATGACAACCCTGATTCCCTCAGAATCGTGGAAACAATGTACTACCTTTCGCTCAGTCTCTCGTGCTCACTTATTCGGTTTGTCTCAGAGAGTTACACAGAATAAACAGTCGGGCGTTTCAATAAGTATTTATTGAACAGTTGTTATTCTAGTGTAAAATATATGTGCTGCAGAGACCAGCAGACAATAGCAGAGATATATGATCAGCAGTACGATAAAAGCAAAGGGATAGAACAGTTCTACCATATTGCGATAATCATGAGTACATACATGAATATAAAAGCATTATGCAAGTGCGCGTACTCCTACGATGCCTACCTATATGTACATGTGTGTACCTAGCATATGTGTGTAGGTCTTAGAAGCTAAGAGCCAAGAATCCTCCTAGTATTTAGTCGAACCCCCATACTTGAATAGAGAGAGTGTGGGACCCCGTCCTGGTCTCGAGTTGGACACCCCGTCCGGGTTGTGTCAGACCACTGTCAGCTTGAGTGACTGTATGCAGGATGCTCAGCGTCTCTGGTCAGTGTGTCAGCATGGAAGTCTCGGTTCCCTCTGGTTTACCGGGGCAAGATGTGGTGTATTTATACCCTAAAGAGTCTCGGTCCTCAGTATGGTTTGTATTGGACATGAGGAAGACGTCAGGGGTGAACTTTGTACATACATTATGCTGGTGGTGTATTCTTAGAAAGCCATGCATAATTAATGAGTACAGTGTGGGCCTGTGTTTGGAAGAACCCTGCTGCATTCAAAACCACAGGATAGATAGCGTTCAGCCCTCAGAGCTCGTTGTGTACTAGCTGGGACCAATGTAGGTGAAAGATCATGCCTATATAAGGAATCATACCATAATAGGACATGTACAGTTGTGACCATAATTGGGCATATGCGGCTATGACCATAATAGGGCAAGTACGAATATGACCATATTAGGGTAAATATGAATACGTCCATTCTAGGGCATGTACGAACGGATCTACATTAGGGCATCTATGCGGGATATAACACCCACTCCACTTCCGAACTGGATAATAAATGACCATACTAAAAATCTGGACAGTATAAAAACATTTTTAAAAGCAAGTAAAAACATGATTCTAAAAATCGTAATTTTTTTTTTTGGGTGCTTAAAAAAAAAAAATGTTTAAATTCAGCTTTTTCTAGTTGCCACTGAAAAGTCAATATCGTCTCTATATAGAGGTTGTTTTACCATAAGCAGGAGAAGGCCATACTTTTCTCAAGCGAAAGTGTCAATGCAAGAAAATGTTCCAAATTTAGATCGTTTATTTTGAAACGAGTGAAGAAGCCGAATTCTTTCCCAGGACACGATGAGCCAATTCAAGATTACGCGTCCTGGCTGGGAAGCTCAATATTATCGGTGTCAGCTGCTGTAGATGACAAATCTAACGCTTCACAGAGAACGTCAATCGCACATAGATGGAATGTAGTACTGTCAACAGTCGGTGCTGCGGCAGCTTGTGCGGCAGTTGTTACCTGGGCGCCTGTGTAGGAGTCACCTAACCCAGCAGGAGCGAACGGCACTTGTGGATTCTCCAGGAATGCATTCATCAGAATTGGAAGCCGCTGGGGACAACGCAGAGCATGGGCCTTTATGGGGTCCAGCATAGCATCCGTGTCCGGAGGCGCATCTGATGGAAATGTCAGACAAAGATCCAACGTGCATTCTTCTCCGCAGAACATGCATCGAAGCACAGGTAAAATGCAGTCTATCCAGACTGGTCTAAATGATAGAAACCAGGAGGCATTGAGTTCTCGCAGGCAAGAAATGCCCAGAAGTTGTACCATGCGTTCACGGTATTTCCGCTCCAGGAGCGAGTTCACCATTCCCTCGGGAAGTGGGCCGTCCATTGCGTAGCAGCAATATTACAATCAGGATTCCTGCGATTAGAAACAAGATGAGCGGGAATCCTTCAAATACGCTTCCCAATACGGAGTGTATAAAATTTAGGATTACTCCGAGGACCATCTGAAAGATGCTTAACAGTCCTGACCCTATGGTCTTAAATAGGTGTACAATTCCGCTCGTATCTGACATGTTAAAGATACGTCCCACCATTTCTGCTAAATGAATGGGGCAGTTTGTACGTATGAGTGCCTGTATCTCGGTCGAGGTCCTTGCAACTTGAAGTTCATAGGTTTCTCGAGCGTAGGTTAAGGGCACGGGTTGCTGTAAAAGCATGGCTTTCAATCTGCTCAGAGTATCAAAACTGTATAAAAGAAACATTCAGCGAAGGCCATAGCGGCGCCTCCCCAAGTGTTTTCAGTGGCGGAAACAATACTTGCATACAGCAATTAACCCTGGAGCTAACAGTCACTAGATATGCGACGCCCAGAAGCATCCCGCAACAACCTTGATCATTTAACATTAAGTAACTCCCATTCGAGAGCAGCTGGAAAACCGGCGTGATCATGGCCGCTGGGGTCCCTGACATGTGACAAGACAAGTTCGCTACTGAACCACTGCAGGCTCCGTGTAGAGAAATATCCTGACACATGAGAGAACCGCTCAAAGCGTTCTTGCAGTTAGTACCACTCAGATACACTTCTCGATCCCCAATGTGGAGAAGTGTGGCTCAATGGTTAGAGCGGCAGACCCTGATGCAGAGATCTGGCCCGGGACCAGGGTTCAATTCCCGCCTCGGCGGGTCTTGGGCTCAATTTCCTCGGACCTGATAATTCTCGCCTCGGTGCCTATTCTAATCATGGGTCCCACTCTGCAACTCTGGGCAATAGCTTGCTTAATCTCCACAACGGCCCCACCAGCGCTGGGATGCCTGGCTTCACCTTGGGGGTGCCCAGGAGTGGACATTTCACAGGGAAAAGACAGGAAGGTTTCCACAGTGGTATGCGTACAGTGCCAGGACACCCTAGGGTAACAGTGCGCTTTACAAGTACAAATTTCATTTCATTCATTTCATTTCCATTCCGGCCTCGGTATCTATATGGTAACTCCCAAGTTTCCTTGATGTATCCCTTACCCATTTTTACATATTTGCCTGCCTGCCTTTGCTCAAGGCAATATTGAAACTGAAACGTAGTGACCGGCAGAGTGATTTGGCCATGAATTAGCCATTCTGTTGATGGTGATTCGGCTACAGTGAATGGTAACCTTTCCAGTTTCTCAATACGCAGCATTGTATATTTGGCTCCCCTTTGTGCCATTTCTGTCTGTTTATCAGTTAGATTGTACTCTGAGAACAGAGACGTGGTGTTTATAAAACGCCATGGCACATAGCCTGCATGCAAAGATTGCAGCGTCCAGCTTAACATCATAATAGAACGTAGTTGAGATTGCCCGTGTTGTAACAAGGCCAGATCTTGTTCTAATATGTCGATTGCCGAGGACACAATGTTGCCTAAGGAGTAAATCCTGG
Source organism: Calotriton arnoldi (assembly GCA_963921515.1). Taxonomy (NCBI): domain Eukaryota; kingdom Metazoa; phylum Chordata; class Amphibia; order Caudata; family Salamandridae; genus Calotriton; species Calotriton arnoldi. The sequence continues at coordinate 125,189 of CAWUFW010020386.1, forward strand.
AGGTCAAAGTAGTTAACCCATTATCCACCACTGCTAATGCTTTTTCTAAGTTAATACGGTCTATTTCTCGTATTCTTTCTGCGGCCTCTTGTTGGGATATTTTCCAGTTTTCATTATAGTAGGCATAAAGGCCTGCATATATGAAACGTTTCTGACGCTGTTTCTTGGGTCCCAGTAGAAAATCTCTAAGATCCATGTCAGGTGTCAGTAAGGTCAAGTGGTGTTTCACTTCTGTGAGTGTTGAGGTCTCTAGCCAATCAAGGCACAACTTCCCAACACTATACGATGTCACTACCCCTGGGTGTTGTCTTTGTACATAGCGTGGATCTGGCCTATGGATACTAAACTCTCTGGTTGTATTCATAAATCTCTGTTGACATTTGTTTGTGTCAATGGGCCAAACCAGCCATTCTGTCCAATCAGGATCTGATCTGTTGTACTGGAAAATGGCATCTAATCCTACCCCTTGTGTGGTTGAATTCTGCCCCCCACCCATCTGAGATGGTGTTGGAAACCCGGTGTGTTCATTTCCTTGCCTTTGGCTAATCCAAGACAGGATGTCTGTTGCACAGTTTCGTTCAGAAATAAAATCTGCTGCGGAATGATGCATACTCTAAAAAGTGCTTCTATTCCCTGGACTTGCCAGTCCCTAGAACCCCAGATTGATTTGGATTCTATTGTATCTTTCCATAGATCGAAACCCTGTTTAGACAACTGGTTCAGAAAGGATGCAGAGTAAATATGTTTGGTGTTTGTTAACATAATTTTCTGAGCTGAAGTGTTCTCCATTTTATAATAAAATGACGTTGGGTCGGATGTGTTAAACCCTGAGAAGTATGTGAATTTCTGTGCAAATGCTTGTGAACTACCTTTTGGAGGTGTTGGGCAGTGTTCCCACTGGTGGTATTCAAATACATTTCTAGGTGTTATAGACTTGTGTAAGAAATGATCACCAAAATGTTGGTAACAGTACAATGTATCATAGTCTGAAGTACCTTCTAACATTTCATTGTTCGGAAATGCTGCAGTTTTTTCTAAATCAGACATCATAGCATTTACAGTTTCAGTGTCCCAATCATCAGAAAATGTACTGGAGGTAATGAAATCACTTAAAGAAATTTTAAATACATGTTTTAGCTTTAAAAGTTCAGTCGGACCTAATATATCATAATCAATCTTGTCCCATACTATACCGTCCGGTATAGGAACTGCTGTGATGTTCACTGAAGACAAGTCTCTTGGTTCACGATGTGAAGACTGGTGTGTTTTTTTTTTGATAAACAAATTTTTATTGATTTTAATAAGTTGATAAAAGACACCAGTCAGTCATCACGACACCAGTTTACAGACACTAATGAATGCAGAACAACATGGATTTGGACATTCCCCCTGAGATTAAACCACACCCCCCAACCATTTCCCCCAGACCCTACGATATTTCTTGGGACACCCGCGTGCCTCATACATGATTTTTTCTTGCGTGGCACACCAGTCCACCCCAGTCCGCCAGCGTCCAACACTCGGGGATTCAGAGCATTTCCAGGCGACCGCAATGTCCCTTTTGGCTACCACCATTGCTGTAGTGAAGAACAACTTCTCGTTCCGAGACCCATCCAACCAGTCAGTGATGCCCAGGATCGTGTGTTTTGGATTATGGGGAACCTCCCACCCCAAAACCTCGGTGAGTTCTTCCTCGATTTCCCCCCAGAACCGCGTCAAGTGGGGGCATGCCCATACCATGTGGAGGAAATCAGCTGGGTCGTGACTGCACCTAGTACAGGCGGAGGTCGGGCTAAATCCCGCTTGGTGAAGGCGCACCGGGGTGAGGTAGGCTGCATGTAAGTAGTAGAGCTGTACCAAGCGTAGCCTGGCGGAGGCGGTGACCGTCCTAGGGGCCATAAGGGTGTCGCACCAATCCTCTTCCTCCAGGGTGCCCACCCAATCCTCCCACTGAGCTCGCAGTCGGTCTAGGGAAGTGGGGGTATTATTAATCAATGTGCGGTAAATGCGGGAGATGCCACCCTTCCCCAGGTCCCCAAACATAATCTGAGCCTCAGGCGGGCTATGATCAGGAAGCCGTGTACCTGTTGTGAGGTGCGTGTGGAGGGCATATCGCAGTTGCAGGTACCTATAGAATTGCGATTGATGCAGGGAGTATCTATTTTGGAGGTCTTCGAAGGAACGCATGTGATCCCCCACCCATACGTCGCCTAATTGTGAGATACCTATAAGGTCCCAAGCCCGGAAACCCTGCAGCCCGTTAACCTCTTTGATCCAGGTCCCCTGCCACAAGGGTGTACATTGGGTCAATGTATGTGTCCACTTGGTGTGCTGCAGTGCGGCCCACCAGGCCAGTAACGCAGAGCGTGTCACCTCTGGTAGGCGGGATGGGATAGGGGCCCCGTACAGCATGGACTGAACCTTGGGTAGGCCCAATTCCCCCAATTCGAGCCTGTAAGCCGGGTCAGACCATCCCCCGTTGAACCAGTCATGTATAGAGAGTAATAGCGTGGCAGGGTAATACAGATATAGGTGAGTCATCCCCAGACCCCCATCAAACGAGGGGATCCTACAGACATTCAGCGCCAGTCGGGTCCTACCTTTCCCCCAAAGGAACTTATTGGCCATGCTATCCAATTCGCGGAACCAGGTCCTGGGGAAGCACAGGGGGGTATTTTGAAGAACGTAGAGGAATCGGGGGAGTACCATCATTTTAAAGAGGGCGACCCTCCCCATGGGGTTCAGGGGCAATGTTTGCCACTTCTGGAGGTCTGCCTTGGCACGTCTCACCAGGGGAGTGACGTTGAGGGCCCAGCTAAGCTCAGGGAGTAGGGTCATCCATATCCCCAGGTATTTGAAAGATTGACGGCGAAGTGGTATAGTGGATTGCCAATCGAAGCATTCACGGGACAGGTGGAGGGGAACTAGAACCGATTTGTCAGGGTTCAACCGGAGTCCAGAGGCCTGTTCGAAGGAATGCAGGATGCGGAGACAATGGGGGCCTGACCGGGCGGGATCTGCTAAATAGATGAGAACATCATCCGCGTAAAGGGCAATTTTGTCTGTTTCGGTGCTGTGCCATTCCCATCCCCGCACGTGCTCACATGACCATATTAGGGATGCCAAGGGCTCCATCACCAAAGCAAAAAGCAGTGGGGAAAGAGGACAGCCCTGCCTCATTCCCCTGCAAACCGAGAAGGGCTCTGATAGAACCCCGTTCACCAGGACACGAGCCCGAGGATGGGCGTAGAGAACCCTGGCCATGGCACGAAAGCGGGGACCGAGTCCCATTTCATCGAGGACATCCTCTAGAAACCCCCAGTCCACCGAATCAAAGGCCTTCTCAAAGTCTACAAGAAGAATCGCAAGGTATGGGGCGAGGAGGTGGCGGTGGGCCAAGGCTGATTGCAATCTACGGAGGCAGTGCCGGGTACCGCGTGAGGGCATGAACCCGCATTGGTCGGGATGAACCAGCGCGGACAAGTGGGGTTTGAGCCGTTGGGCGAGGACCGTGGCGAACAGTTTTACTTCGGTATTGATGAGGGAGATAGGGCGGTAATCCGCACATCGTGATGAGGGCGGCTGAGACTTAGGAAGAACCACAATGGTGGCCATGTCCGTCTCCTGGGGGAAGGAGCCTTTTTCAACAGCTTCCCAAAACAGTTCTGCAAGATGAAGGGTGAGAATATCCCGGTAGTGAGCGTAGTATTCTTGAGGGAGGCCGTCTGGGCCTGGTGTCTTGCCGGAGGAGATAAGGGTGATCGCTTCCCCAATTTCTTCATGGGTGATGGGGCGGTCCAGATCATCTTGAGTAACAGGGACCAGGCGAGGAAGGTGGCCGTTCCCGATCTCCAGCAGACCCGCGAGAGAGAGAGTTGGAGTTCTAGCCTCGTATAGCTGGCGGTAGTAGGAGGCAAAGACATGGGCCATCTCTGCTGGGGAGCGGCACTCCGAACCATCTTGCGCCACGATTTCAGGGATTATGCGGTTTGCCCTAGGGTATGTGGCTAAGCGATGAAGGAGTGAGCCATTTTTGTCACCCCAACCATACACCCTGGCCACGGATGAGCGCCAGAGGAGTTTGGCTGCTTCCAGCGACAACTGCTTGATCTCCGAGCGGAGATGGGTAAGAAGTCTCGCTTCGGAAGCATCCGGGGATCGGGCGGAGGCACGCTCAAGGCGCAGGGCCTGCGCCTCCCGTGAGGTAATTTGTTCCAGTTGAGCCTGCCGCTGGAGCTTGAGCTGGCCCTTGGCGATCCCCCTAATTGTGGCCTTGCCAGCCTCCCACAGGGTGCCCGGAGAGGAGACGGATCCGTCATTGGACAGAAAGTATTGTCTAAGTTCCCGTCCCACCACCTTCTGGAACTCCCTGTCCTGAAGGAACCAAGCATTTAACCTCCATGTCTGGCGCATAGATGCGGGGGGGGGAGCCCGTGCAAATCAGTACTGGGGAATGATCAGAAATACCTCGGGAGAGGATGGCGACATCTTGAATCATGAGGCAATCCGTCGATGGAACGAAGACGGCGTCAATCCGCGCCTGCGTGTGGTGCGCCGCCGAGGTGTGAGTAAACTGTTTAGAGTGTGGGTGCCAGATACGCCATGCATCACATAGACCCAACGATTCGGACCAAGTCATCAGCTGTTTTGCCTGAGCAAGTCTACTAGGGGAAGGGGGACCGGTCATATCCAGGGCAGGTGAGGAGACCACGTTGAAGTCGCCCCCAAGGAAAGTGGGACCCAGGGGTAGGGACGCCAAGAGGTCAGCGGATTTGGTTAGGGTTGTTGTTAACATTGAGGGAGGAGAATAGAGCGACACAAGATTGAGGGGGTTACCGTTTAGTGTGCCACTAAGGGCCACGAAGGTGCCCACGGGACTGGTGTGGTTTTAAAATCAAATTGACTCTTTGGGCTGTAGAGCTTGGCTGGAGGTATCATCCATTAATAAGCATACTAAAAGTTATTATTAAACCTAGCCAGAAAATGAAAAATAAAATCCCAGTGATATACCATAGTTCTATCCAAGGTGACACCAGGTAAGTCTTTCTAAAAAAGTTCAAAAAGTCAATGAGTTTCTGTTGGAGTGATTTTTTGGCTGGCGTCGTTTCTGGTTCGCTTGGATCCAGTGAAAACGTATCAAAGTTCATGAAATAGCCAGAAGCAGTTCGATCAATTGTTGGAATTGCATCGGGATTTGTTGAAATCGCTGTGTTTTCTTGTCGAGGCACATTGACATAGATGTCTGCATTAGGTCTGATTGCAACTTGGTTGTTAAGTTGATTTTCATTTGGAAGATGAATTTCTTGTTGAAGTGGAACAAGTTCCATAGCATTGTTGCTTAGTCCTTCATTCCGTACAGGTGGCTCTTCAAACGTGATGAGTCTTTCTGTTTGAACTTCTTGGATTGTAGCGAGAGGAGGGCATCTGCTACTGTGGAGTCCACGAGGCCTACTGTTTAGTATCGGCCACATAGTGTGGTTTGATTAAGTCAATTGAGACGAATCTTTTCTCCTTTTTTTCGGCAAGAGGCGGCAGAAGTACAGTTCTTGTGCCGTGGATTGCAAGGACCGGTACAGGCTTTCTGTAGGATGGCCCAAATTCTTTCTTGTCAGCAATCTTCTCTCTGACTAGATCCCCGAGTTTTGGGATCCAGATAGGTCTTGCCGTTACTGCCTTGACTTCCTCAGTGGCGGCCTGTTTCTGGAGCACGTTACTTTGTTGTCTCCTGGATTCATTTAGATCCTGTAAAACAGCCAAACGATCATGGATATCAAATGGTTTTTCATCCGCCACTGTGCCTTCACAATCAAGATCAGGTACCCACATTCTTGTCCCAAATAGGACCTCGTAAGGAGTGACACCTCCTAGAGAGCTTCTTGGCTGATTATTGAGCTCGCGCTGTACCCCATAAAGGTGATCGACCCATCTACCGCCCTTGCCTAATACCCTAGCTGTTAACCCCTTTGATGCTCATGACGGCCCCCGGCCGTCATGAGTCACGGTGGGCGTGTGCGCACGACGGCCGGGGGCCGTCCAAACCACGCCCAAGAATGGAATGTCCAGCACCGCGGCGGAATTCGCGCTGCAGCCAAGGTGTTAAAGATTGCTTTAAGTCTCGGTTTTTCCTCTCCACAACAGAATTTCCCTCGGGATGATACGGAGAGGAGTACCGCAATGCTACACCCATTCCTTCCATAGCCTCTTTGTAAGCCCGAGAGCTAAACGCCGGACCACGGTCAGAATGTAACGTGCCAACTGCGTATGTGCCGATAAAGACTCGCAAATCTTTTATAACAGTTCGAGCGTCAGCCGAGCGCTGAGGCCAAACCTTGATGCTGTCTAATAATGGTATCTGTACTGGACGTCTTGTGGTGAACCTTTGCATCTGCTTACAGATGTTGCAGTTCCAGACATAGTCTCTTATCTGCCTTCTCATTACAGGCCACCAGTAGCGTTGCTTCAATAAAGAAGCAGTTGCATCAAGTCCCAAATGTACAGGACCTGTCCCTTCGTGTGTTGCCACTATTAAGCTTTGCCTACGATCCATATTTGGTATTACTCTATCCCCCACTCCAGGAATCTGAGCATATGGAATGTTTTGTGCATCTAACTTGTAGGAGTACTTGAGTGGAAATTTTTTAGGTACTGCTGTGCTGCCTTTGCGTGAAGCATTGACAGCTACCATTATCTCTCCGTCTACCCTCGTCTTTGAACGAGTAACTGCAGCTACGGCGGCTGTGCGAACAGCCCCTTTTGCGGCTTCATCAGCCAATGAATTCCCTTCAACGTGAACGCCATCACGCTGATGACTCAGTGTATGGATCACGTGAGCCCTTGGTAGTTCGTTTCTCAACTCCACTACCTGTTCCCATAGCATTTTATGCTTTATTGTGCCACCTTTTGCATCTTTGAACCGGTTCTGTTCCCAATGATGTAGATATTCATTGTACGACTGTACACAGTAAAAGGAATCACACACAATTAGTGTGGGGAATTCGTGATCCGTATTTAAAAGTGCCAGTATCAGTGCTTTGAGTTCTGCCAACTGAGCCGTGCAGTCTCCTAGAGATTGCGTTTTTGTACAGCTTGGCTGGAACTTGCCATCACGCATGCGACCTTTAACAATCGCACACGCTGTGCTGTAAGCTTGCTTGCTTCCTGTGGCTGGTTGAGCAGAACCGTCAGTGAAAATAATGTATTCATACTGTTCTAGAGGCAAAATTTCATTTGGTAGAGGGTATTCTTGTTCGTATTGCAGGAATGCTTGAGTTTTTAAACTCGGATCAAATATGTATTCAACATCCGTTGCAGTAAGAGAATTAGCCCATTGTTTCCATCTTGGATGTAAGGCTTTAGCATTTGGAATGCTTGCTTTTGTAACAGCTTCTAAAGCTGGTACTGGGGTCACGACAATAATGCGTTTTCCCTGAGCCAGAGCTCTTTCTCTTGCTACAGCGGTCTGCACTGCTGTCAGGATTTTTCTGTTGAAGTGAAACGCATCTCTGCGTTTGTGTACAGGTGTGATTTGTATGCGATTGGTACTGTTTCACCTTCATTAAAAGTTAAATAAGTGTACCCGCATTGACCCGCTATGACTCGGATCACTAAGTTCTCTGCGTTTACGCGTGTCTGTAAATGTTTAGAAGCTATCATGTCTTCCTGTAGGGAACACAGGATATTTGTGTGTTCCTGTGTTCATTGTTTGACTGAAAAGTCAGGTTTTATTAAGTCGTAGAAAGGTTTTACCCTTTCTGCGTAATCCAAAATGTATGTTCGACCAAAATTCAGGAATCCCAGAATTGATTGTAAATTCTTTAATGATTTTGGAGGTTGGAGCAGCGCGCACTTTTCTAAAAAGTTAGCTGCCAGGCTTTTCCCCTCACTTGTCAGCTCGTATCCTAAAAACAGGACATTGAGGTGGGCAATTTTTGATTTTTTTAAATTAAATTTATAGCCCTCAGAGGCGAATCCCATAATAATGGTGCTCACCCTGGTCAAGTGCCTCTTTAAGTCATCGTCCGTCAGATAAATATCATCCACATAGGACAATGCTTCTTCATCCAAATTTTGAAGTAGCTCTGTTACCCTTGCTGAAAACAACCCCGGGCTATTCTTATACCCTTGGGGGAGTCGGCAGAATTGCCGTTGTGACCCTAACGCACTGAATGCGGTCAGATACCTACTTTCAGGCGCTATATTTTGGCAGAAAAATCCATTTGAGATATCAAGTGTTGTTTTGTATTTTTTCTGCACAATGTTATTCATTAATGCGGCACTGTGTGCATTTTGAACTGCAAATGTCTTTGTGCAAGTGTTTAAATGTCTGTAATCTAAAACTAGACGATATGTATTGTCAGGTTTGGCTACGGGGAACAAAGAATTGTTCATAGGTGAAGTGCAATTTTCTATCACCCCCTGGTATTCTAGTTGATCTAGAATCTCCCTGACTTGTATTTTAGCTTCCTGCTTGATAGGGTATTGCCTTTGAGCATTTGGGGAAACTTTTAACGGGATCACGTGGTGGGTTGACTCCTCATCCCAACCAGCATGATTTTTGTACAATGCTGGAGCTAGGGCAACCGCCCACTCCTGCGCAAATGCATGTTTTAAATGTATGGGAACGAGGTCGGAAAAGGCTGGAAAAATTATCGTTTCTCCCCTAGGGCACTCCATGACGAATGCAGGCGGCCAGTCTTGTTCTGCTAATAGAATGTCATAACCAGATGACAGATTTTTCCAAAAGAGACCCTTAACTTTTCTGGGCTTGTCCCCCTCCATCCAGAGTGTTATCTCATGTAACTTATGTGGGACACTTACCCGAGTATCAGGTGTTTCCACCGTAATATACTCACTCAACTCCGCTGTCACCAGAAATTCCTTCAGGTTCTGGCGAGCTATCGTTACTTCTGCCGCGCTGTCTAGCATCGTCAGAGCCCATTCCCCGTTCAGAAGCTGTGTCCTCAGAATTCTGGGCATGTCTGATCTTGAGACCTGCTACCTTCTTTTTTTTTAACTGAGGTTTTGATTTTTGTGTATCTTCTTTTTTAGGTGCGTAGTCCTCAGCGCGTTGCGTGTCTCTGGACTTTGTACGCTCTTTTGATCGTCCTTCCCTCTCGGAGTTTCACGATGAACCCTGAAAGGAACGAGAGGAATGAGTATCAGTATCCTGATACCTGTCAGGTTTTTTAATATTATCCCTATTCCTGAGGTTATACCTCTTTTCAGAGGGCTCCTGTTGAGGAGACCTACCTCTGGACTGAGATCTGGTGTCTTTAGACTTTTGTTGTTTTTTATTTTCCCACTTCTTTTTAGAAGAAGTAGGTGTCTGCTTTGTAGTGTCCTTTTCAGGACTGCCCGCCAGTTGTGGTTTTAATGCTTTCCCACCCAAACTGTCTCTGCCTAGTTCTGCATATGCAGTTTCAATTATTTTGGGTAGTTCGTGTTGTTGATCCTCTGGATCGAACTCCCTTAGGCGTTGGCGGATCGCCACAGAAGCTGCTTCCCCCTTAATGTTAGCTAGTATTATGGCTGAGACCTGTTCAAAGTTGTTTAGCAACTTCATCCCTAAGTTAAGGGCAGGCTCTGCTCCGTAGTCATTTTGTATCTGTTTCAATACTTCAGGTACTACTGCTAAGGATGGGATACCATGTGTTCTGGTATATATGGCAGCAAAGACTGAACCCCAGGAGGTGCAGTCCTCTACTTGTGGTGTGAGACCCATGGGCAAGCAGATTGTTAGGATTCTGTGTTTATCACTGGTTGTAGTATTCGGGAATACTGCTTCAAGCTGAGTTATTTTCTGAGCTATCCAGAATGGGATTTGTTCGCGTTTTGCTGGCATTTTGCCCATTATCGCCTGTAATGTTTGTGGAGTTATTTTATTAAATGTATTCTGGACTGGAGTGTCTAGTGCTGCAGCTGGTGCAGGCTGAACTGTTAAAGTCCTCATCACAAATTGTGTGAGGTTTCTATAGATTTTAAATAAATCTCTGTATAGTACGAGTAAGTCTGGCTGTGGCATTGTGTTAATGTCAGGATGCGGTGTGTATGCCGCTAATATTGTCAGGGCATGTCAGCAGCGCAAGATAAGTAACCCCACTAACCTGTACCTCCACCAGCGGGGACGATGACGTGTAGAAGAGCCCCCCTACTCCCCTGAGCGCAACCACCTACAGGGCAAGGAAACCACTATGTGAGGGAGCACTCCGGGGAAAAGGGAAGTGGTTAAAATAACAAATGATTGCAGGTTGACTCTATGTACCCCTCCGTCTGGTCTGTGATTCTGGACGTCTATAGGTCCCTCTTCCTGATAATAAGCTGTGTTGAATGAGAGAAAGAAAACGGTGTGAGTGGTAGTACGAGGATATGATTCATACAAACGAACAGATAACTCTGGCATTCACACTCACTCTGTGTTTTGGAATAGTCACGTCCTTGAATCCTAGGAAGACCACCTTTCCAGGTACACCTTCTAGATAATCTTCTATTCCGGCGGTCTCCAGCAAAGAATCGACTTGCACGAACAGCAGGAAAGTAAATAGAACCCTCGTAAGCGTGGGTGCTAGCAGGAGAGTAATCCTGACCGGATCCTCTTTGATTGCTAGAACGGAGTGTCATTACAACGCTGTTCAAGTCACAGTGTTAGAACTGAAGGAAGACGCATTCAAACGCTGTTCAAGGCACAGCGAGTGCGTGGAGTAAATAGAGGGGCTAATTACCTATGAGAAGGGGAACTTAACTACAGAGGAGGAGGGATACTAATTGAAGCGCTACTTCAAATTGTCTCGCTTCGGAAGGAGCGCCTCTGCGCTTTCTCCCGATAAACAGTACCTGAGCTGTTCTCCACGCTGCACCAACGGAATCGGCGTCAAAGTAGGTTGTGCTCAGAACGAGCGTAGAACGATGATCGGGAAGACTGGAATCCGGCGGGGAATACCTTCCGCCCTTGAAAACAAATCCTCTCTGGCCAAATTGTCAAGCACCGCCTCTATGACAAAGAGGGTTTATATAGAGGCGGAGTTCCCTCTGCTTCCTGATCCAGGTACCTCCTATTTTGCCTAAGGGTTTCTGGGAGTTGTAGTGCAGTGGGCGCTTGGCTGATTTACACCTCGAACTATACGTATAGGGGAGGGACGCTCTATGCATGCATGCACTGCCTGTCTGTCTACTCTGACCTCGCAGCGTGACCGTGACAGAACCCCCTCTCGAGGACCGTCGACTCGGCGGTCGGCCCGGTTTATCCGGGTGTGTGGCGTGGAAGAGCTCCAGCAACTGAGGACATTCAAGATTGTGTGCAGGCTCCCAGGATCTGTCCTCCACTCCAAAACCCTTCCAATCCACCAGGTACTGTACCCGTCCCCTTACTATCCGTGAGTCTAACAGCTCCTGCACTTCGTACTCATCTTGCCCATCTACCTCAAAGGGGGCTGGCCTTACTGGCAATCTCAGGCTAGCGGGACAGGGTCGGAGCAGGGAGACATGAAATACAGGATGAATGTGCCAAGACCTAGGCAAGGACAGCCGCATGGTTACGGGGTTTATCACTTCCTCGATACTATAAGGACCGATGTATCTAGGTTTTAACTTATCCACCCCCTTAAGGTGTAGGTTCCTAGTCGCCAACCATACTTTGTCCCCCCTTTGATACTCTGGTTCTAAGGTCCTCTTTTTGTCTGCGAATTGTTTATGAGCTGTTTGCACCAAGGCCAGTTGTCGCTTGGCGTCTATCATCACTGCTCTGAGATGGGCATGGTGTTCCTGGATGGATGGAAGTTCGGAGGTCACAGGCCACTCAAAAGGGAGCATGTTTGGATGATGACCATAAAGACAGAAAAAAGGAGAACAGCCCAATGTGGAGTGGTCTGCATTGTTATAAGCAAACTCCGCCATCCAGAGCAGGGAGTACCAATCAGTAGTGTTCAGCAGAGAATAACAGCGTAAATATTGTTCTAGAGTCTGGTTCAAGCGTTCCGTTTTACCATCCGTCTGGGGATGGTAGCTGGTGGAGAGTCTTGCTTCCACGTCCATGGTCTTACACAAGGCCTTCCAGAATCGGGATGTGAACTGTGTACCTCGATCTGTGATGAGAACGTTTGGAATCCCGTGAGCCCTTACTATGTGTTGTAGGAACACCACGGCCAATTCGGAAGAGGTGGGTAGTTTTTTCATCGGGATAAAATGTCCCATCTTGGTTAGATGATCAACCACCACTAGAATAGTGGTGTATCCTTCACAGGGGGGCATTTCCACAATGAAGTCCATAGACACCGTATGCCAAGGCCGAGGAGGAATAGGTATGGGTCTGAGTAACCCTATGGGCTTCGAATGGCTGGCCTTTCCCTGTACACACACCGCACACGTCTTCACATACTCCTTGACGTCTTTCCGTACCGTAGGCCACCAAAAGGAACGTTCGAGGCAAGCAATGGTTTTGTACGTACCCCAATGTCCTCCTATTCTTGAGTCATGAGCCCATATCAACACTTGTTGTTGCAAGGTAAGAGTAGGTACATACAAAGCATGATAGTGATATAACAAGTCCGTATCGGTTGATCGGTGACCAGGGTCTTCCTGTATCCAGGCTTGTGCATCTACATCCGCCAAGGACACTTTCAGATCCTCAAGAAAATCTTGTGAAGTTATCAGCGCTATGGTATTGCACTGGAAGACCGTTTTAGAAAGGATCAAAGGTGGCTCTGGGTCGTCTCGGTGTAACCCCTCCTTGGGTTCACTGATGCGGGATAAGGCGTCCGCCTTTCCGTTCTGCGGACCCGGTCGATATTTGATGATAAAATCAAAATCCGAAAAGAAAAGAGTCCATCGTAATTGACGTGGCGTGAGGGCCTTGGCGGTCTTCAAAAACAACAAATTACGGTGGTCGGTGTAAATTTCAACGGTGTGATGTGCCCCTAGAAGGTAATGCCTCCATTCTTCGCAGGCCCGTTTAATGGCTAGCAATTCTTTATCTGTGATGGAATAATTCACCTCACAGGGGGTGAGCTTCTTTGAGAAATATGCTACAGGGTGTATTTGTCCTGTCTCAGGGTGTCTCTGGGACAACACTCCCCCGATGGCATAGTGGGACGCATCCGTTTCAACGATGAAGGGGAGTAGCGTATCCGGATGCCGCAAAATGGGAGCCTGTGTGAACTTCGTCTTCAAAGTCTGAAATGCTAGGTCTGCCTCGTCGCTCCAGAAAAAAGGGGTGTTTTTCCGTAACAATCTTGATATGGGATGAATGATTTTTGAGAAGTCTTTAATGAATCGCCGATAATAATTAGCGAAGCCCAGGAAGCTTTGTACCGACTTCACATGGTGAGGGGCCTTCCACTGGGTGATTGCATCCACTTTGCCTTGGTCCATTTGAAAACCGTCAGCATTTATCACGTACCCCAGGAAGGTAACCTCTTCGGCATGAAAAAGGCATTTCTCAAGTTTTGCGTACAACGAGTGTTGTTTAAGCCTTTCCAACACCGCCTTCACATGATGAACGTGATCTCGGGGGTTAGATGAATAGATCAAAATATCATCTATATAAACCACACAGAAGGTTTCCAGAAACCCCCTAAGTACCTCGTCCATGAAATATTGGAAGGCTGCCGGGGCGTTACAGAGCCCGAACGGCATCACTTGATATTCAAAAAGTCCGAACTTCGTCCGGAATGCCGTTTTCCACTCATCTCCGCTTTTCACTCGTACCAAGTGGTAGGCACCACGTAAATCCAGTTTTGTGAAACAACAGGCACCCTTAAGCTGATCCAGAAGCACCGGTATAAGGGGTAACGGATAGCGGTTCTTTATAGTAACCCTGTTGATCGCTCGATAATCTATGCATGTCTTAAGTTCGTCACAATCCTTTTTAGGGATAAAAAAAAGTGGGGAGGAAGCGGGCGACGAGGCGTGCCGGATGAATCCTGATGCAAGGTTGTCCTCCAAATATTTCTTCAAATACTGCGTCTCAGGTTCGGTGAGGGCGTAGACTCTGCTACATGGTATCTCGGCTCCGGGCACCAGGTCAATGCGGCAGTCATAAGCCCGGTGCGGGGGTAATTGGGTAGCACGCTGTTTATCGAACACCGCTCGGTAGCTTGCATAGACGTCTGGTAACACAGTGGTACAGCAATACTGGACATTCTCGCATCCGGCTGCCAAAAGGCCCGCTTGCGATTCTTTGTCTTTTTCTTGGCATATAGCTTGCTTAGTACAATGGTCGTTACAAAACTCGGAATTCAAGAGCACTGTGCGTGCTGCCCACCGTACCACGGGATCATGAAGGGTTAGCCAGGGCATGCCTAGGATAGGACGAAAATGGGGAGCATCGATAAGGTCAAATTGGATCTCCTCCAAGTGATGGTCACCAAATTGCATCAGGATGGGAACGGTGTGGTACCGTACAAGACCGGAAGTCAGAGATGTTCCGTCTACTGCCTTCACGGTTTCAGGGGTTTCTTTTTTCTCCCTTGGCATCCCGATGTTCTGAGCGTAGGTACGGTCGATAAAGTTTCCTGTGGCTCCGGAATCCAATAAGGCAGATATGCACAGGGGAATATCCTTGGTAATCCAGAGAGTGACACTTACGTTTAAGTGTGGCACCGTTGACTGTATGGTATTTGCTAATACCTGAGAGACCTCTTCTTGTCTACCACCCGGGCTAGCGATCTCCTCCTGTCCCGGGCTTTCTAGTTTTCCGTCCTCTCCATTCTCTCCTCTCGTTGGTCTAACGCCGCCTGCGTTCGGTGAGTGCCAGTTCTGTCCGGTAATCTAGCCCGGGCAGGACATTCCCTGATGAAATGGCCACTTTTGCCGCAGTAAAGACAGAGCTTCAGTTTCCGTCTTTTGTCTCTCTCTTCCCTGGAAAGAGGGCCTCGGATACCCCCTATCTGCATTGGTTCGGGTCCTTCTGGGGTTTTGCTCTGATCCTCGTTTACAACCTTAGGTCGGGGGAACTGAAAACGGTTGTCTCCCCTGTTTCTGTCCCCTTTTCTCTCCTGTAGGCGGTGTTCTAGTTGTACCGTCAGGTTGATCATTTCCTCACAGGTCTGTGGAAGCTGTACCACTTGGGACAAGACGTCCTTCAATTCTCCCCGTAATCCCTGGTAAAAGAGAGTGGTGCGCTTCTCCTGGGGCCAGTTGGTTTCTACTACTAGACGGTTGAACGTGGTTATGTAGGTCAGTAAGTCTTGGGTTCCTTGTCTTAGGGTTATCAGCTCCCGATCCAGAGTCATCATATGTGATTTCCTGTCGAACAATTTTCTCATCTCGGTACAGAAATCCAGGAAATTGTGTAAGACTGGGTCGTTTCTTTCCATCAAGGGTATGGTCCAGCTGGCTGCATTACCCCCCAGGTACGACATCACAAAGGCGGTTTTTGCTTCCTCCTCGTGGAAGACCACAGGTTTACACAAGAAATGCAGTCTGCACTGGTTCAGGAATGTCTCGAACTTTCTTGGATCCCCAAAAAAGCGCTCAGGAGGTGCTAAAGGAATCCCGGTGTTCTGTACCACATGGACAGTAGGCGCATGTTCGGGGGGAAGAGAGGTAGACGTAGGAGCTGAAAAGAACCCTGTTCCTTGTGTTGGGGCAGGAGGAGAAGTATGTATGGATGAGGTAGGAGGTGGGAGAGTCCAGTCTTTAATATAGGAACCTGTTCCCTGGCCACTGGGTTTGCCCTTCCTGGAGAGGCCCGCTACTTCCCTACGTAATGTTCCTACCTCCTTTTGTAGTGCCTGGTTCTCAACTCGGGAGGTGTGCACCTCCTGTTGCAGAGCCGTAAGGCTCTCCAAGAGTGAGGTCAATACAGCGTTTGTGTCCATCGTCCAGGCTGGGTAGTTATCTTGGGCTTGAAAATCTGTCAGGGCAGGTCAGCAGCGCAAGATAAGTAACCCCACTAACCTGTACCTCCACCAGCGGGGACGATGACGTGTAGAAGAGCCCCCCTACTCCCCTGAGCGCAACCACCTACAGGGCAAGGAAACCACTATGTGAGGGAGCACTCCGGGGAAAAGGGAAGTGGTTAAAATAACAAATGATTGCAGGTTGACTCTATGTACCCCTCCGTCTGGTCTGTGATTCTGGACGTCTATAGGTCCCTC
Source organism: Calotriton arnoldi (assembly GCA_963921515.1). Lineage (NCBI taxonomy): Eukaryota > Metazoa > Chordata > Amphibia > Caudata > Salamandridae > Calotriton > Calotriton arnoldi. The sequence goes on from CAWUFW010020386.1 coordinate 141,280, forward strand.
TTCCTGATAATAAGCTGTGTTGAATGAGAGAAAGAAAATGGTGTGAGTGGTAGTACGAGGATATGATTCATACAAACGAACAGATAACTCTGGCATTCACACTCACTCTGTGTTTTGGAATAGTCACGTCCTTGAATCCTAGGAAGACCACCTTTCCAGGTACACCTTCTAGATAACCTTCTATTCCGGCGGTCTCCAGCAAAGAATCGACTTGCACGAACAGCAGGAAAGTAAATAGAACCCTCGTAAGCGTGGGTGCTAGCAGGAGAGTAATCCTGACCGGATCCTCTTTGATTGCTAGAACGGAGTGTCTTTACAACGCTGTTCAAGTCACAGCGTTAGAACTGAAGGAAGACGCATTCAAACGCTGTTCAAGGCACAGCGAGTGCGTGGAGTAAATAGAGGGGCTAATTACCTATGAGAAGGGGAACTTAACTACAGAGGAGGAGGGATACTAATTGAAGCGCTACTTCAAATTGTCTCGCGTCGGAAGGAGCGCCTCTGCGCTTTCTCCCGATAAACAGTACCTGAGCTGTTCTCCACGCTGCACCAACGGAATCGGCGTCAAAGTAGGTTGTGCTCAGAACGAGCGTAGAACGATGATCGGGAAGACTGGAATCCGGCGGGGAATACCTTCCGCCCTTGAAAACAAATCCTCTCTGGCCAAATTGTCAAGCACCGCCTCTATGACAAAGAGGGTTTATATAGAGGCGGAGTTCCCTCTGCTTCCTGATCCAGGTACCTCCTATTTTGCCTAAGGGTTTCTGGGAGTTGTAGTGCAGTGGGCGCTTGGCTGATTTACACCTCGTACTATACGTATAGGGGAGGGACGCTCTATGCATGCATGCACTGCCTGTCTGTCTACTCTGACCTCGCAGCGCGACCGTGACAATATGGGCCATGTGGCTCCTGCTCCTCCGAGCGGGCCTAATCTTGCTCTTCCTCGTACGTGGGGTAGGGTGCCTTTAAACCAGTAATTATACTCCTGGTAAGTGAGCGGGACCTCTACTTCCTCAAAGGGAGTATAGTCTGCTGGTGTTTCACCTTCTAGGTAGTAGTGAAACACATTTGTAATTGCATTCACTGCTTGGAATGTAACCCACGAATAGAACACCTCTGTTTTATTAGATTCGTGTGCCTCAATCACGAAAATTACTGTACCACCCCTGGCTCTTAAGCCATGTTCTAGAAGTTTTATGGTGACTGCACTTCTGAAATTTGGTGCAATTTGTATTGCATCTTCAGGGTCTTCTGTTCCGAAGAGGGCTGTGTCAACTCTACTTGATTCGTCTGTGTCTTTCACCATTTTTAATTGGAAGAAGGGAGATTAAAGAGTTTTTAAGATAAGATGTAAGTGCACAATTGTAGGAACTAAATATCCTTCAAGCTTGAGTAACCAACAGCCAATAAATAGTATTCTCGTACTACTCAGCTGCGGCGGAATTAGTGCCCACCCACTCCAGACGTCTCTGGGGTTTTGTGAGTAGGTTCTCTGAGAATAGCACGACTGAACTACTCAGATCCTACTGTTAAATAAGTACCAAACCAACGTTGGTGGTGCCATGTCGTGTAGTTCCTGTAGTACCCATGCAGGACCTGCGCGTTTGTGTAACATAAGTTGTGGGCTTGGTGGCAGACTGACTCTGTGCGCCCCCACCGCTTATGTTAGATTGTTTTGCATTAGCTAGCTCGCAGTGCCACTAGTGTCTCCTCTTATCGGGGAGAGATTAGTTTCTGGCAACCTTAGATCATGACAACCCTGATTCCCTCAGAATCGTGGAAACAATGTACTACCTTTCGTTCAGTCACTCGTGCTCACTTATTCGGTTTGTCTCATAGAGTTACACAGAATAAACAGTCGGGCGTTTCAATAAGTATTTATTGAACAGTTGTTATTCTAGTGTAAAATATATGTGCTGCAGAGACCAGCAGACAATAGCAGAGATATATGATCAGCAGTACGATAAAAGCAAAGGGATAGAACAGTTCTACCATATTGCGATAATCATGAGTACATACATGAATATAAAAGCATTATGCAAGTGCGCGTACTCCTACGATGCCTACCTAGATGTACCTGTGTGTACCTAGCATATGTGTGTAGGTCTTAGAAGCTAAGAGCCAAGAATCCTCCTAGGATTTAGTCGAACCCCCATACCTGAATAGAGAGAGTGTGGGACCCCGTCCTGGTCTCGAGTTGGACACCCCGTCCGGGTTGTGTCAGACCACTGTCAGCTTGAGCGACTGCATGCAGGAGCCTCAGCGTCTCTGGTCAGTGTGTCAGCATGGAAGTCTCGGTTCCCTCTGGTTTACCGGGGCAAGATGTGGTGTATTTATACCCTAAAGAGTCTCGGTCCTCAGTATGGTTTGTATTGGACATGAGGAAGACGTCAGGGGTGAACTTTGTACATACATTATGCTGGTGGTGTATTCTTAGAAAGCCATGCATAATTAATGAGTACAGTGTGGGCCTGTGTTTGGAAGAACCCGGCTGCATTCAAAACCACAGGATAGATAGCGTTCAGCCCTCAGAGCTCGTTGTGTACTAGCTGGGACCAATGTAGGTGAAAGATCATGCCTATATAAGGAATCATACCATAATAGGACATGTACAGTTGTGACCATAATTGGGCATATGCGGCTATGACCATAATAGGGCAAGTACGAATATGACCATATTAGGGTAAATATGAATACGTCCATTTTAGGGCATGTACGAATGGATCTACATTAGGGCATCTATGCGGGATATAACACTGAGGTCAACCAATGCACGACTTATGAAAGTGCCCCAAATATGCAGGACATGATGGGGTGGGCGCTCTTTCTCTTATCTCGTTTCCAAGCTCTGGAATTCTATGCCCATTAGCCTGCGTATGATGGAGAATGAACTCATGTTCAGAAAGCATTTAAAAGCATGGCTCTATTTAGCTTAGTCAATCTTTAGAAGGGTCACTGAGAAGCATAGGCGCCAGTAATGTTGTGGATGCTAGCGCTGGGTAGCCTTCATGTAGCCATGTGCTCTATAAATCTTTATAGAATATAATAGAATTTACCCTCCACACCACTGTTTCCTTCAGTTTCAGTGGTGCTTAGTGACCTGCGAGTAGGCAATGCTTAAATTTGGGTTTTCCTCAGCCACTTGGTGTTTCACCAAGCTTCAAGAAACAGTTATTGAGAGCGAGAGATTATATATATATACATATATATATATATATATATATATACATATATATATATATATATACATATTCACTGAAAAAAACATAGGTTTCAGGGACGTTATAGTTAGAAATTAGCATTTAAAAAACCTTAGAAATTCACTGAAAAAACCACATGTTTCAGGGACGTTATAGTTAGTTGGATATTTCACTCATACAAAACCAGAGAATTTCGGCCGTTATAGTTAGTTGAGCTAACTATAACTTGCGCCCCCGCAATGCACTGCTGATGACGTCACATATTACATCATTCATGACATGGTCAGTGACATCACTGATGACATCACTGATGACATCTTCAAAGGTTTTTAAATGCTAATTTCTAACTATAACGTCCCTGAAACCTATGGTTTTTTCAGTGAATTTCAAAGGTTTTTAAATGATAATTTCTAACTATAACGTCCCTGAAACCTATGGTTTTTTTAAGTGAATTTCTAAGGTTTTTTAAATGCTAATTCCTAACTATAACGCCCCTGAAACCTATGGTTTGTTCAGTGAATTTCGAAGGTTTTTTAAATGCTAATTTCTAACTATTCCTACAGAGGTAGGACATGTGCAGAAAGAGGAAGAAAAGCGCAGAAAGAAGCATGAGAAATGCAGAAAGAGGCAACAGGTCCAGAAAGACGAAGAAAGGTGCAGAAAGAAGCAAGAGATATGCAGAAAGAACCAACAGAGGTGCAGAAAGAGGCCTTGTCGCAAAGTCATCCTGTGCCCCCAACTTTTTGCTGACTGGTACTGGTGGTAACTGACTCTGACTAACCAGGCCCGGAGCCAGTGCTATCCTGAAAGACACTTAGAATACAGTGAAAACACCTACATGCACTAGGGTACACTATGGGCTGGGGTACCCCTGTGATTGCCATGACCTCTCCTGTAAGGCTCTAGTACATAATAGTGAAATAAGCAAACAGGATGTCTGGGGGGGTTATTTTGATTAGAGTTGTGATAAACCTTAGACCATTAATTCCAAAGTTTTCAAGCTTTATTTCGCTTATTTTTGATATTTCAACAAAGACATTCATAAATCAATAGAGCATGTCTTTTCAAAGAAACACCACATTAGTAAATCGCACAATTCAAAAACGTTTGAAATAGAACTATATACATTTACATAGTGCAACAAAAATTTTTGTGAGAAAAACTAATAATATATGGAACGTTTTTGCAAACAAATAATAACAACAAATCAATAATCACAAGAAAAACATCAATAGCTCATGTGTGCCAGCCTGAAATTAAACCAGTCCTACATTCATATTAACACCAGACGGACAGTTACTCATTTTCGCAACACATGTTTCCTGTCCTGCCTGTGAGAGGATGGGGATACCTAACCTACTGGTGGGTGTTGTCAGAAGCTGCTGAGGGAAATATTATTTAACATTCCTCATGACACACCCCATCAACAGTCCCCCATACTCAAAGCCAACGCGTTTCGAATCCCTAACAAATCCGGGATTCTCTTCAGGACTTGGACTTGGTATTTTGGCTCTGCAAAATTAAAAGAAATATTGTTGGTTTTCATTCTGACACCCCGTGTACCACCATTACTTTACGGACAGGGAATATTTTAGGTACCTTAATTGTGGTGTGGAGTTGTTCCACAGGAACTGGTGTCCAGAAACATTGCTTCAAATCTTATATTGTGATCGAAGCTACAGAGGGTTAAACAGTAGGGCATTAGAAATTAAATGTACTGAATGGGACAGCTCTTCGTGCAACAGAGGACCAAAGGGAAGAGATCCTACCTTCAAATGTATGTGACGTGTGGGACAACTCAGTGGTGTCAGTCCATTACCTGCAAACAATGAATGGAATGACTGTGAGCGCTATATGAGAAAAGAATTCAGTGCGCGCATGGTGCTGCGTGACAATCCAAAACTAACTCAGCTGCACTGTTACCTTAAAATCGAAAAAAGCCATAATTGATGCGGACGCTTTTAAACAGCAGCTGCTCCCAAATCGTATCTGTTTCCTATAAAAGGGAAACATGCGTGGCCAAGATGGCGATCTGACTGGTCGCATAGCCCGTGGGCTCCTCGTCTCCGGCCCCTGAAACCGGCCATATCTACTCGCAATCCCCCTCGGATTGAGCAGCTCGTGGGGGTAAACTTGCCAGAAGATCGGCGGCAGCACTGCGGGAACTGTCGGTCGCGGTGCCTCTCAGACGGGAGCCTGCGGGTTCCGGCGGTCGGGGACAGCAATGGCGCCTGGACCGGGGCCAGGGCCCGCCGGCTGAGTGGTTTTCGCGGTGCCAACCCTGCGGAGGTGGTGACGGCGCGGAGAGCAGGAGACACTCCCAGCCCCTACGTGAGTGAGCCTTCGGAGCGGCGGCGCACACAGCAGAGGTGGAGGCGCGCAGCAGAGCGGGCCTGCGGAGATCCGTGCCCTCACCCCACAGCTACTATAGGGCGCGGCTTCAGGTCTACGGCGCGCGAGCGCAGGCAATCACCTCCAGCCAGAGGGGCGGCCAAGGGCGGTGAGGAGCAGGAAGAACGACGCTGTGCCCCTGACTTCGGTGTCACCATAGACTCAGCACTCCGGCGAGAGGCCGTCCGTGCCGAGCTGGGTTGTCGAGGAGCCTGAACACAGGTAGGCAGAGCCGGGGCCGGGGGCCTATGCCGCCGAAGGGGAGTGCCCTCCTACCTACGCCTACAGGACCACGAGGCCTTGATCGAGAATACACACGGGGGCAGCGAGCACTTAGGGGATACAAGGCACTCGGGGACAGTTAGCCGACGTTGGAATACTTCCCACCCCGGCGGAGAGGAAGACACTGAAGGAGACCCCCGGAAGCATACGCATTGGTGTCCATCCGCCACTGGTGGAGCGGGGGGGAGAGGAGGCCCGGAGGCCTAGACCCCACCGACAGAGCCCCAGCGAAGCAGCAGCGACTAGAGGGGCAAGCTGCAGATAGTGCGCAGCGCGACTCCTGCCCCGAGTGGTCGTACCCTGGACCAGAAGACTGACGAAACACCAGGGCCCTAATTCTTCCATAGCGCCTCTTGGAGTATCACTCTACCCCAAGCCACAGGCGACACACGAGGAGAGACCTTCAGCCCCTAAGGCGGGGGACCGCCAGATAAACGATCCTCTCTCCGTGGCCGCTGGTTCTACCGAGACATTGCCTGCGCCACACAACGTATATCTTACCTAGCCACTACAGGGGGCGCGTCGTGACGATGGCCACAGCCTGGAGGAAGGGGGAAAGGTCCCTAAGGGAGATGCTCATCAAAGGGCCCTTGCCGGGGGACAAAGGCAGCAGAACGCCACCCACCATAACTACCCCTGAGGGAGCGGAGGGCCAAGATGTCCCGATCACTCGATCCTTTCTGGAATCCCTGTTCAAAGTCCTACGTGACGATTTCCAGACGCTTAAAAATGAAGTAGCGGGCGAAGTAAAAGAAATTCGACGTGACGTTGATGAAATAGGGGAAAGAGTTGCGGCAATCGAAGAAACCGAGCTGGCCAAAGGCGAAGAGGTTGCATTGCTCCAGCAGGAGGTCCTCCGCCTTCGCGACCAACAACTTGACCTACAGGTACAAGCGGAGGACCTCGAAAACCGCTCACGACGCAATAACATCCGCGTCAGAGGGGTCCCGTCGAAGGCAGAAGGGGCTGATGTGACCCAATATCTCCAGGGTCTCTTCCGAGACATTTTGGGTGAGTCGGCAGATTTCGACATCCGTATTGACAGGGCACACCGAGTGGGGCTGCAGAGGCGGGCCCCTGCTCCGCCGCCGGACATTTTGGCCTTCCTGCCTGACTTCCCCCTGAAGGAGCGCATTTTGCGAGCGGCACGCTCGAAACAGCCCCTTACATTCCAGGGTAACCCTGTAGCCCTTTATCAAGATTTGGCCGCTATCACTTTACAACGGAGGAAGGCCTTCAAGGCGGTGACCACGCACCTGAGAGAGCAGGGAGTGGCATATTCCTGGGGGCATCCCTTTCGCCTGATTTTCAGGTGGAACGGCAAACTTCACCAGCTTCGTTCCCTCCGGGAATCATGCCAGATCCTGGGCTTGGAGACCCAGAGTCCGGAGAGCTCACCGCAACGCCCACAGAAGCTACCCGGGGCGGGATGGCAACGTGTGGGCCGCAGACGCTCACCTGGCGGGGAGATACGCCCGGATCCCAACGCTTTGGCGCAAGAAAGACAGGCAGCTGTTGAAGCGGTCTTGAAGGACACTGCATCTAAGACTCCTTCATGAGGGCGCGATGGGAAGTGATGAAGCAATGACATGGCAATGGTCGGGGACGGGGTCCGGGGGGGGGGGCCCGGGCTACTTGGTCCACGCGTACACCCTGATTCTTACTTACCATGTGCCCCCATCTACGGATGACGGGCACGGGACAATGACTGAACTTGGGGACTACTTGGTTGGGGTTAGGGAGGGGTGGGGGGGTATGAGGGAGGGGTCACAGTGGAAAACACAGACCCCAGTTTAGGGTGGGGGGTTGTTGGGTTGGGGGGGGAAGGTTCGGGTGGGGTGGGTGGGTTGTCCGGTAGTTCGGGAGCTTGATATCACAGATAGTGCCTCGGCTCAACACTATGACAGGGCTTCGACACATGAAGACACACTAGCGCGTGGGGTCAATGTAGGTCATGGCGGTTAGGGAGGTAAAGGTCCTTACCCTTAACGTTAAAGGGCTTAACAATCCAATCAAACGACGAGCTATACTGTCATATTTGGAACACTCGGGAGCAGACGTATGTCTTCTCCAGGAGACTCATCTCTTGGTAGGGGATCACCATCGCATGCGCTCCAGGGCATTCCCGCACCAATATTTTTCGTCCTCGGGGGGGAAAAAGGCAGGGGTTGCCATACTCGTTGCTAAACGGTGCCCGGGAGCGATACTCGAGAAGGTGGCCAAAATAAAGGGGAGGCTACTAGTTCACAACTTGCGGATTGGCCCACACACCATAGTGATAGGCTCTATATACGCTCCCAATATAGGACAGGAATCCTTCCTCAAACAGGCATTAGCTGACTCGCTGGCGTCCCAGAATCGCATGACCCTCATTGGGGGAGACTTAAACTTAGTGATGGATGCAAGCAAAGATAGAACCCAATCCATATACTCTCCGAGCGTGGAGCTCTCAAAGGGAGGGAAACAATGGCTGCGGGAGATGGGTCTCGGGGACTTATGGAGGGAGGCACACCCGACCTCGCACCAGTACACCTTTTTTTCCCATGCACATAAATCCTATGCTCGCATTGATTATTTTCTCGGCACACAGGATATTGCTAGGGTGATTGGATCGGTGAGCATTGAGCCAGCGGCGTTATCGGACCATGACGCAGTGATGGCAACCATGTCATTCCCTACGGGACCCATGCGGGTGGGCCAGTGGCGGCTCAGAGAGACGATGCTGCACAAACAGGCCGTGGAGCAGCAACTCACCGCACGTATCCAGGACTACTTGGCTCTTAATGACACGCCAGGTATAGGCCCCACGACTCTTTGGGAAGCGTTGAAAACGGTCATCCGTGGCGAATTGATAGCTATAGCGGCGGCAGACAACAAAGAGCGCAAGGAACTCCGCGCGACATTGACCGCACAGATGCAGGAGCTTGAAAGAGTCCACAGTAGAACTGGGGCACCCCGCGTGTGGCGCCAACTCAAGGCCGCCAGAGCGCAACTGGCAGGTCTGGACTTGGATAGGGCTGAATACGCGGCGGTCCGATTAAAACACTCTTATTACGTAGGAGGCAACCGCACGGGCCGCTTACTAGCTGCTAGACTTCGGGCCCAGAGAAAACAAACGCAAGTATCCTCGCTGCGGGACAGTGATGGGGAGGAGATAATGGGAGATCAAGACATAGCGAGGGCCTTCCGAGACTTCTATCAGAAGCTATACACGGCCGATGTATCAACGGACCAGGCGACACTAGATTACCTTGACTCAGTTGAAATGTCCACACTTACGCCCGATCAGATGGCACAGCTAGATGCCCCCATTAGAATAGAAGAAGTCATCACTGCGATATCACGTCTTAAGTTGCTCAAGTCTCCCGGCCCAGACGGGTTCCCTGCCCTCTACTACAAGAAATTCTGTCACTTACTGGCCCCGCTGCTGGTCCGACTGTTTAATTCCTTTGAGGGGAGGACGCGATTCCCAATACAATGCTGGGGGCCGCCATAGTGGTCCTGCCGAAGCCCGGCAAGGATCGGCAGCAATGCGGCTCATACCGCCCAATATCGCTCCTCAATGTCGATTTTAAGATATTTACTGGAATACTCGCGGCCCGGCTAAGCCCATGCATGCTCAGTTTAATTGTGCCAGATCAAGCTGGGTTTATTCAATCCCGCCAATGCGGAGACAACACCAAACGGATATTACATCTCATTGATAAAGCCAACCAGACAAAACTCGATGCGATCCTCCTGACTATAGATGCCGAAAAGGCGTTTGATCGTGTAGATTGGCGCTTTTGGGACACACGATGGCTAAATTTGGTTTGGGTGAGAGATTTAGGGAATGGGTGGGTTGTTGCTACAGTGGTCCTACAGCCCACATTAGAGTGAATGGCTCAACTTCGCAGCCCTTCGCGATTCGGAGGGGGACACGGCAGGGATGCCCGTTGTCCCCACTCCTTTTGCATTATACATCGAACCCCTCGCGCAAATAGTCCGTGACAACCGCACCATCCGGGGCGTTTCATTTGGGGGGGAAACTCATCCAATCAGTCTCTATGCAGATGATGTGATAGCGGCGCTCGAGGAGCCTAGGGTCTCCCTTCCGGCATTTCTGGAGGAGCTGGAGACATTCAGTGAAGTGTCCGGCTTCAAAGTTAATGTTGGGAAATCGCTCATTCTGGATCTACACCCGGCACCGGCATTGCTCAAAAGGCGAGAGAGCGACATGTGCGGCATCCAGGTAGTGGATTCAATCCCATACCTGGGGTTAGAACTAGCGCCGTCAGTGAATCAAACGGTGCATCTGAACTACGGCCGTTTGGCCCAGCAGGCAAAAAAAGACCTGAATAGCTGGAGTAAGCACCAGCTCTCCCTCCTTGGATGAATTGCGGCGATTAAAATGTCCTTACTGCCCAAAGCACTTTTTCTCTTCCAAACTCTCCCAGCGCTGCCACCTCCCGGGGTAATAACTTCATTGCAACGCGACATCAATCGTTTCATCTGGGCGGGAGCGCGGCCACGCATGGGTAAATCGCTGGGATACCAAAGACCGGAGCAGGGTGGGTTGGGGATTCCAGACCTCCTTGGCTACTACAAAGCCGCGCAGCTGAGATATCTAGTGGAGTGGGTCCGACCGGAGTCGGAAAAAGCGGTGGCTTTTCCAGGATAGGGCCCTAGCCGAGGTACCACTCTGGAGGGTTCCCTTCTTGAGGAAAACGCAGCGCCCACCCGGCCTCATGCGCTCCCCCATCACTAAATCGATGATGTCGGTGTGGGAGGGGGTGGCGGTCCGCAGAAAGTTTACTACATATCCTTCGCCTCTGACTCCATTGTTCGGGAACAGCGATTTCACGCCGGGCTGGTCCGATAAAGCGTACACAGCATGGCATGGCACCCCTGCCGCTCAGTGGGTCATCTTTTCGACCTGTCAGGAATCATCCCCTTTACTCAGCTGAAACAAGATTATGGATCCCAGAAGAAGAGCGGTTTCGATACATGCAATTGAGGCACTGGGTGCTTCAACCGGACATAAAAACAGAGGGGGGCCGCATGTTAACCCACTTCGAAAAATGGCTGATTACAAAGACTACGGATAAGGGCTTGGTCTCCAATATATACGACATGCTCAGGCACACCACGCAACCACGAACCACGCCGAGCAAGAAAAGATGGGAGCGGGAGTTAGGAGGGGAGCTCACGCAGAAGGACTGGGAGGGGATCTACTCCAGGGCAAAGCGCACAGGTCGCAATGTGGCTAGCATAGAGACCGCCACGAAAATCGCTACCTATTGGTACCTTACTCCGGTCCGCCTACACAGGGGCAACCCGCAGCGCAGTTCTGCCTGCTGGAGGGGCTGTGGTGGAGAGGGCACGCTACTGCACATCTTAAGGGACTGCCCGCTACTCTCCCCTTACTGGACCAAGATCCTCGATGTGGTAGACGAGCTGTTCGATACACAGATCCCGAGGCTCCCGGTATACGTGGTCTTAGGGCTTCCAAATCCAATCACATATCCACTTAAGAGCGTGAAGGGACGCCAAATGGGGTTGGCACTGGGGGCCGCACTGCAAAACATACTGTCTCACTGGGGTACCTCTACTTTGCCCACTCACACGGGTTGGTTACACAGACTCTGGTTCATCCTGGGCATGGAGCGCATTTCGGCCACCCAGACTAACTCCACTACTTCGTTCCAGACAGTGTGGGCCCCCTTCTTGAAACTGTTATCGTCTGAATTTAATGAGGTCACACAACCCAAATACCTGCGGGTGCTCCGATTGTCGGATCTATGGAGACCCCCATAGCTCTCGCAGACCCTTTAACTAACGCTATAACAGCACTTGCTTCACATTGGCCCTTCGAGGGCGTAGGAACTACCGGACGGGGAGGGGGTGGGTGTTATTGTTATTGTTTTTAGTTTATTACAGAATGAACCGATTCAGGGTGTGGCCTTCGCAAGGGAGAGGAACACGGCATTATACAGCATGCATTATTCTTTTCGGACATACCCTCCAGGCTATGTTTTTCACCATAAGTTACCTGATACTGCACCATGAATATTCTACTGCCATCTCTGTATGTTGTGAGTTTTTTGTGAAAATTCAATAAATACATTTAAACATAA